>JASDQU010109550.1:252789-265451 GCA_032191745.1 Picea mariana | reverse complement strand
CTGAGAGGTTCCTCCAAGTAATGTGCCCAAAATGACCTCTTTAGTGAATTCCATTGACTTATAGCTCAAAATAGTCAAAATCATGGAAATCGTCGGAATGCAACGAAACCAAAGCCAACCTATGTGGAATGGCTCATAACGATGGAATGTGATCATCAATGCAATTTGGACCCCACATTGCCTCTCAAATACCCCTGTACTCGCTCTAGCATCCATCTGGCTACTCTGGTCATCATAAATCTCTTCCCTGTGATGATGTCCCAAAGTGGGGACATTACAGAATACGGGTAGTGGCTGAGGGATACGAGCCACATTAAGGCTAGGAAACAAGGAACCAAGGGTTTCATAGAGGCTTGAGTCCTCCTCCTTTGCCTCTCTATAGCCTGGCAGGATTGCAGAGAGTTGGACCACATCTTCCATAGAGGAAACAGAAGGCACATGATTACTATTGAATAGGGTAGTGAGGGAAGGGACCAGACTATACCGCAATAGGGGAGACGAAAAGGAGCCTAAAGGCTGGTTCAAA
This sequence comes from Picea mariana, assembly GCA_032191745.1. Lineage (NCBI taxonomy): Eukaryota > Viridiplantae > Streptophyta > Pinopsida > Pinales > Pinaceae > Picea > Picea mariana. The sequence continues at coordinate 264,925 of JASDQU010109550.1, read as the reverse complement.
GCAGATAAATTACTGGATAGAGGAGCATCTTCAGTAATGGTAGGAGCAGTGGGACTCCTGGGAAGAAAAGGAGATGTCTGCAAAGAAGTTTCAGACTAAAGAATCGAAGAGGAGAAGTTGGGAAAGGGAGCTTCTACTAGATGGGTAAGAGAGGAGGAAGACGAAGCAGTGGAATGAAATGTTTCTAAGAGTAAGCGCCCGGGAATGGATTTTTTCGATAGGGTATTAGCCAGTAACCATTCCGAGTTATTTATGGCCTCCTTCTCCTCACATGACAATGATTTAAATAGCAGAGGACAGAGCGATTGTAACTTACCAGAAAGGCTAGAGTCAGGCTCAAGCAGAGAAGAGGAAGAGATTCCCAAGGATTCATGCAAGAAATCCAAAGAGGCATCAACTTATATATAAGTTGGAGGACTCCTCTGTAGTTCAGAATCTTCAGATAGATTCTCCATGAGCTTCCCCTTACAGTCATGATGAAGGTGTCCCATTTGACGACAAAGGTTGCAGCGGAACGATAGACCAAGATAATCTAGTGGCTGAGCAATTTTTCGACGTCTCCATTCTATCTCTATAGTTTCCGACAAACCACTGAAGATGTCCAACTCCACTAGAATTCGACCCATCTTCCGCATTGGAGAGCTAAGAGCTTTAGAGTCCAATGTGATGAATCTCCCTAGAGTATCGCCAATAGCCCTTAAGGCTCCTTCATTCCACAAAAGCAATGGGAGACCGGGAAGGAGTACCCAGAGATGTCTGAACTGAAAGAACTCTGTATCAGGATTGAAAGAAATTCTCCACCGTTTCAGCATAAGATTACTGCCCCCAAATACCCAGAGCGGACTCAGTAAGAGGGTGGCGTCCTAAGGGGAGTTGCATATAAACCCAAGCCAACCTTTAGTGAGAAAGATAACCTCTGGATAATAACCAAGGAGAGGAACCCAATGGTGCTTTATCCACTCATCAAGACAGCCTTTGCTCAATGACTTATAAGACAGACGACCTACAAGGGAGCAGAGAACCATTCTACAGGTGTCTTCTAAACCCACGTCATTTCCTAATACCAAGCGCTTGGCCTTATTGTTGGCTTTCCATAGCTTATGGTGTAAAGAGGNACCGTTTCAGCATAAGATTACTGCCCCCAAATACCCAGAGCGGACTCAGTAAGAGGGTGGCGTCCTAAGGGGAGTTGCATATAAACCCAAGCCAACCTTTAGTGAGAAAGATAACCTCTGGATAATAACCAAGGAGAGGAACCCACTGGTGCTTTATCCACTCATCAAGACAGCCTTTGCTCAATGACTTATAAGACAGACGACCTACAAGGGAGCAGAGAACCATTCTACAGGTGTCTTCTAAACCCACGTCATTTCCTAATACCAAGCGCTTGGCCTTATTGTTGGCTTTCCATAGCTTATGGTGTAAAGAGGCAGACTGGACCTGAGCAACTGGTTCCTTAAGTCCTTGCAAGGAAGACGAAGATGGGTTCGACAAACCTGGAGGCATAAAGGTCGACTGAGTACTAGACCTCTGACCAACTGAGGGAAAGGGGGCAGACTCTAGAGAGGTTGAATGATGAAGGGTGAGAAGAGAAGGATTACAAGGTAAGCTAGTCGAGTTAGAAGGCTTGTTTAAAAAGGGTGTGCAGCCCGAAGACCCCTGCTGTAGCTTATCCACTGAATCAAAAAGCCCCACACGCCTCCAAATTTCCTCGTCCTCTAGGCTCATAAGTGTCTTTAACTTATGCTCCATAACAATGATGAAGACTCTAACAAAAACAAAGTCCACAAAGGCTGGTCAACACCGTCCCACTGTAGCTAACAAGCAAGCATACCAACAATCAAATTCTGTAAGGTCTGTGATCCCAGGAGTTTGTCCCACTCCTATTCAAAACACCAATAAAAAGATAATAAAATCCCCACCCACTCAGGAACAGGGAAGACGGAAAAGGAGGAATCGACCAAAGGATGACCCAAAGCAATCGTTCAACTAGTGTAACCAAGAGCTTGGGAAGGGGAATTAGAGACAAACAAAACAGTTAAGAACGTTGAGTGCATAAGGATGTCGAGCCAGTAAAGAATGAAATACTAGCCCATCTACTAGACTGACACAAAACATAAAAGAAGAAGAAACAATAGTCAGGAACCAAACTTCAGGTCAACACAGGACATGGAAAGCGAGAAATTCTGCAACAAATTTGAATAGGCTTCCCGCTAGTAACCCTTGGCTCCTCCATCCCTTGGCTACTCCATATTCTCCCCATCATTTCCCACTCTATTAGAGATTGACAATTAAAGGGTGACCAAAAGGGATTTAAAAGATAGAAAACACGAAAGAAAGATTTTCAAGGAAACAAAAGTATTGCTAACAGTAGTATGAGATACCAATATGAGCTTGGGTACAGTCAACACAAATATTGGAGCGCATTAATATGTGCATATATTGCAACAATGGGATTCTCAGAAGTTACCATCACAGGTCACTAAGATTGCAATCGAGCGTCGATTGGAACATCAAAATTTGGGCTATAAACTGCAATTAAGCTCATGCCTCGAAACAACCAATGACATAATCATAGTTCTTCAGCAAAAGAGGAGGGTGAGGAAACATAGCACACCATTCACCTCCATCATGGAGACATTTCTCTTAACCCCTCTAAACATTTATCGTCAAACTGAATTTAACAAATAGGGCCAAGGATCATTAAATTATTCGAAACACAAACTTTGGTTAATCGAACAAAATTTATAGTGAGGAAATGCAAAGGATAGAATAATAAAAAAATTGTATTTTCTTCCAATCTAAAATGTATACTAATCCTATCCAAAATCTAAGTAGTTATCCATCCTATGTAAGGATCAACCTCTCATATCAAATCCATCATACATCACCATGCCAAGTAGTTATCCAACTATAAATTACATACTAATCCCACCCAAAACCCCATAATCTAAGTGTACATCTCTCTACCATTTTTTCAGCTATGAACTTCTCTTATCAATTCCATCATACATTATATGCCAACTAATAGTGCCCCCAATTTTTTTTTAGGTCATTGAAAACAACTTGTTTTCTTTAAATATATTATCCAAATAAGACAAATTATCTTTAAAAAAACAAACCCAACACCTCAACATAGAATACAATAACCCCACATAAAAGTTGTGATCCAGACAATGGAAAAATCCAAACCTCAAAACACTGCCATGAATCCACCCACAATTGATATAAAAACGTTTCCCTCTTCATATAATAAGACACCCTCTTCATATCATAACTCGTAGATTGATATTCCCCCAAGGTCTAGCCTAGGTAACGTAAACGAGAACCCCCTTACTCCTTCAACGATAAGATACCTTATCGAAACTCCTAATTTAATCCCAAACTCTAAGCGTTGTTGACTATTGAACGCTCACAACTTTGATGGTGGTTGTTCCCGGATTGTGTGATCCAACTTTACATCGATTGTGGGCCCATCATTGCTCCCAAAAAATTGATCAATGAAGCTTTCACATTTACCCACGTAATCTCGTCATTCTTACTTTCAGTGCATCTTTATAAATATTTTCAGTGCATTTCAGACTTACCACAAGCCTAAACTATTATTAGGCAGACGCGCTTAGTGGTACGAATTTCCTTTCACAATTTGCTTGAGTCCTACATTAGGTTTGACATGTTAGGTGGATTAAACATAATTTGCTTAAGTCTTACATTAGGTTTGACATGTTGGTGGATTAAATATAATTGCTAGAATATGGAGAGGCTATGTGAGCCTTGGAGCCTGCTACCAATCCCTAAACCATATGAGCATTTTTTATGGACCACCTATCCCAAGTAGTGGTTCCTGGTAAATTGGCATTACTTCAAAGTAGTGGTCCTTGGTAAATTGGCATTACTTCAACATGTCGACCATGAAATCTATGTTTTGCATTTGAGCCTCAAGGCACTCTATGGAATTGCATAGTTAGAGTGTGATGGGAATGGCTTTTGTTCATATTTTTCTACTTTTGTTTTGTTTTAAGTGTTCTTGGTGCTTGGAAGTATATAAGACCTTATGATTCTTTCAAATGGAATCAAAATGCAATTTGTGAGTGCATTTTCAACAATTCTATAATTCTATTTTAGCAGCTAGTTTCTATGAATTTGTATTATTCAACAACTAAAAGTTGTTAGATTCTCATTTTATCTTTGACATATGCAAGGAAACAAAACTTGTAAAATATTAAAGAATTTGTAGAATATGTTTTTTTTTTCAAGAGAATTTTTGTGAGATTTTTTTTTCTCTGAAATATCTAGATGGAAGGTGGTTCAATCACCAATCACAATAATGATTGATAATTCCAAAGTCCTCAATTGAATTTGAACATATAGCCTATAACCTCTTCATCAACAATGTACCTTAAGTGGATAGTTTAATCAATTAAACTAACTCTTAGACTAAAATTGTAGTGAATACTTATTTTGTAATATATTGATTTAAATTAATGTATAAATTAAAAATCTATTGAATAAAAATAAAAATAAAAAATTCAATTTTTTAGTGCACTTAAGTTAATTTTTTGAAATGTTTCATTTAGATTAGCCATATCAAAGTTAAAGCAATGTGTCATAAAAAAAAATGCATTAAGAATCAAACTTACAATAGTTGTGGTAAACTCTCATAAATAAATCACTACATCACAACTCAATTAATTTTTTTTTTGTTTGTTAATTTGTGCAGGACCTGCGATTAACCTGTGGCTTGAGAAACCGCGACTCAGGGGCATCTAAGCCGTCAAAATCACCCGGGGATCGCACCCGGCCTGAGCCACACCAACCTTTAACATGGTTGGATTTCTTGTCCCCACAAGTTTCGAACCGGTGACTTTAACATCACGGAGTGGCTTAACAACACACTCCGTCACCGACTGTCCTACACCTCGGGGGACATCACAACTCAATTAATTATAAAATGCATACATGAACATTTTATAGAGAAATTATGGGATAATTAAATATGATTATATAAGTTTATTTATGATTAGTTTTATGAAATATATAGTTTTATTCCAGATACATTCATTATCAGCATGAAGGATTTGATTCAGTGGCTAGGATAAATTAATTGATATATATTTCATTAAATTGTCCTTAAAATCAAATGGTTATATGTAACAACAACGTTTACATTCTATATGACATTTTCTAAGAGAATAAAGAACAAATATCATAATTCGAGCTAGCATAGTAATGGTAGCTTAAAGTCATGGGCTTACTCTATTCAACTAAGTCTAACATGTTTTTCTTTACATCAATGGTTAGTTGTCATGTTGACTCTTCTCTTACCCATTTGCTTCTTGATTGCATAATTTTCTCAACAAACTTTTTTGTACTACTCACTAGATCCTCTTGAAATGTTGATTCATAGCCTCTCATGTGCAATGCAACAACTAAATGATTTGTGAGTATGTTGCATTGTAATGTAGAAGTATTGGTTAGTTTCTACCTCTCATTTTCACATAATAAATGAAACCTTTCCATGTCTACAATTCCTTGGATTGTTCTCATCTTCCTATTTCACATATCAAACTATGTGAGATGGTTCTAAGCTATGTTATTACTTGTTTTCATGCCATGGGATGTAAAGTTTCAAGTATTCGTGCACTTTGATCTCCACCTGTTTGTTGAAGTTATCTATGTAGTATGCTTTATTTTGGCGTTTTTTCTTCATTTTCCCTACCTATAGCATTATTGTACATGACTTTTCAATGCCTTTTTATCTATAGAGCACCTTTCTTCTCCTATATTCCACTCTTCAAACCTTTTTTTGCAGTATTGATTCTAAGTTTTCTCCTTCCTTGTTAGTTCATCTTCGTTGATTTTAATCGAAATCTTGCATTGTCCATGGATGCCATTTTTTGTCAGTACATAATCAACTGTCTCAATGCCTCCAATTCTATTGGGCATAGTCATGTTTTTTGGTGTTATTTATTACAAAACTAGAAGATTTAGAGTAGAGTTAATAGAATATACCCATATTTATCACAAAAATGATAAGTTATAACAACAATAGGTAATAAAAGAACAAGAATACCACAAATAGTTATACATTTATTGATGAGAGCAATGTTCACTTTCCTCCTCTAGGGGGAAACCTCCAAATGAGAAGAACTATGATTACAACATACTTCAAAAGACATCTCATTACATTGCTTATACTTCTTTATATAGTTCTATCCACCTCCTAGGAACATTCTAGTAAGCCTTTTCACAACTATTGCTTTCACACTACTACATGGGCCTTATTTACTAGAGATGGTCTCCATGCATAGCAACTTATCTATCTACTCAAGGAGGTTAGGGTAGGACTCTAACATGTCATTTCACTTATAAAACAAGGTTGTCCTCAAGGATGGAGATGAGGGAATTTCTAAAGGATCTATCTTGGTTCCCATGTGACATCCTCGGGCAATGTATCTTTCCATTGTATCAAGACCTCTTGGATAGTGTGCTAGCAAAGATGACGCTCTCTTTTGTCAAGGACTACTTCGGGTTGCAACCAAATGGAAACTTCTTCACTCAGTTCTAGAAGGATAGTTTGAATACAACAATTAGATCTAACCAATTTTCTTAAGTAGGAGACATGAAAGATTGGATGATTAGAGTTTCTAGGAAGCTCCAATTTATAAGTCATTGGCCCAATACATTTGAGGACCTTATAGGGGCCATAAATCTTGGGAGGAAGATTCTAGTCATGGTTGTCTTTGAGGGAGGTCTACTTAGAAGGTTGAAGATGAAGAAACCCTTAATGCCCTTCTACAAAATGATGTTATAAATGATGTTGATTAGCTTGTTGCTTCATCCTATTTTGAGCCATTACCAAATTATCCTTGAGAGTGCAGAGAATGTCGGCCGAAGTTGTGAGGTTTTGTTTTCCTCTTGCACTGTAGAGACTTCGAGTAAGTAGGATAGTACTAATGGGGCATTTTGGCCATAGATAGCCTCAAAGCGAGTTATTCGAGTGGCACCATGATAATTTTTATTATGCCACCATTTTTCTAGAGGTAACCACTGAACCCATTGGGATTATCGCTTTGAAAGTAATGCATCGTAAATATGCTTCCAAGAACTTGTTGACAACTTCAGTATAACCATTAGTTTGGGGGTGATATGTGGTGCTAAGATTCAATTGAGCTCCCTAGAGCTGAAACAACTCTTGCCAAAAATTTCTAGTGAAAGTGGGGTCATGGTCCATCATAATAGATTGCGACATACCATGGAATTTAAAGATATTATCCAAGAATATTTAATCAACCATAAAGGCTTGAAAGGGGTGTTGTAGGGAAAAAAAATGAGAATATTTGGAAAGACGATCAATCACAACCATGATGATATATTTATTTCCATATTCGTGTAACCCCATTATGAAGTCCATAGAAATGTCAATCCATAAAGCTAGTAGAATGGTTAAAGGTTGTAGTTCACTTGGGGGTTTCACTGTCTCTCCATTTTGTTGTTGGCAAATGCCACATTTTGCCACAAAGTGTCCTTCTTCATTCCTTCCCCAAAAAATGAAAGTTTGATCCTTTCATATGCTTTGTGGAACCCTGAATGAACTATTGTTGGAGAGGCATGGAGTTCAGATAACACCCTTTGATTTAAATGTTGATTGTTTGTTCAAATAAATATTCCCTTTATAGAGAAGTTCTTCATTTTTACAAGTGTAGCCCTAATATGAATGGGGTTCCATTTGAAGTTGTTGTATCAAGTGGGAGATCTTGGGATATGTTGATCATTCTTTGTGGATTTCATTTAACTAGTATGCTACTATGAAGGAGAGTGAAAAGAGGGACCCGTACTCTTCATAATTTCAAGAGAGAGGGCATATTCTACCACATTCTCTTTAACTTTTTTATAAATGATCTCATAGCCATATCCCAACATTTTGGTAACCCATTTATTTTGCTTGGGGGAAAAAATCATTTGCTCCGAGAAGTATTTCAAGAAGTGATGATGAATTTTAATCTGTAAACGTTTCCCAAGCAGGTATGGACACAAAATATCCACAACATGCAATATTATAGCCATCCTCACGTTTTCATAAGTTGATTTTCCCAACTGCCTCTCACATAGTTGTTTGTTGGTAAAAGTCAATGGTTGTCCCTCTTGCATGAGTACTACTTCGATGATTTTATCATAGGTGTCACATTCTAAGAAAAAAGTCTTAGCGAAGTTTGGCAGGGTGAGTATTGTGGTTGTACACATAACATTTTTCAAATCTTGGAAGGCCAGTTCTATGGCATCGTTCCAATTGAAAGCATTTTTTTTCAGAAAGGTTGTGAGGGGAGATGAAATCTTACCATAGTTACTTATGAACGTTTTGTAATAACCAGTGAGACCAAAAAAACATCTTAAACTTTTAAGAGTTTTGGGAAAGGGACAATCGTTCATTGCTTCAATTTTCTGTGGCTCCACACATGTACACCATCATGGCTAATAATATGGCCCAAATATTCCACTTTAGAGACACCAAAGGCACATTTGGACCTCTTGAGAAAGAGTTGATAATTAACAATTAGTTGTAAGACTTGATCCACATGGGTGAGATGGGCATGCCAAGTTTTATTGTAGATCAATGTCATTAAAAAAGACAAAGACAAAATGACGAAGAAATGGTTGAAATATTTTGTTCATGAGACTCAAGAAGGGGGAAGGTGTATTGAAAAGCCCAAAGGGCATCACCAAGAACTAATAATGGCCTTTGTGAGTGATAAATATTTCTTTGGAATGTCCACCTCCTTCATGCGAATTTGGTGATAGCTCAAGAAAAGATCAAGTTTGGTGAAGAATTGAGAACCCTTAAGCTCATTCAAAAGATTAGCAATGCCTGAAATGGGGAACTTATCCTTGACTATTTTTTTGAGAGATCAAAAGTTAGGACATGCATCGAGTGCCTTCTTTCTTGAGTACCATGACAATAGATGATAAATAAGGGATAGTACTAGGGAAGATGACACTAGCTTCTAAAAACTCTTGAACTATCTTTTCTATTTCATTTTTTGGGAAAATGGATAGTGATAGAGGCACACATTGGGTGGTAAACTACAAAATAGAATGATCATGCTCATAGAGATGGTGGTATGCCTTGGGTAGGTTCAAATATAGATTGGCATTTGGACAAAACTAACTTCATGTGAGGATGAATGGGTTGAGAACGAGTCTTAAAGGATCGAATGGCATGTAATTGATCCACAATGACTGCTTTCCCTTTTTTAAGAGGCTTTTCCATATGGTGTGAGTTGATGATCTCTTGATAATCGATTGTGATTCCTTTGAAAGAGTAGTGATTCCCCTCCTACTGGAAACTCATGTATAACTCATGGACATTCGAAAGGATGGGACCTAATGTTCGTAACCATTTAACACCTAAGATAATGTCACAACCAACCATTTCAATAGAAAACATGTGTGTTTTCAAGGAATAATCACCCATTTGAAGCCTCACATTTTCACAATGGCCACCACATTTCATGCAATCATGATTTGGAAGTTGTTCACAACATGGATGTAACAATGTGTTTCTTGGGCTACATGTCAATGAATGAAGTTATGGGTTCTACCATTGTCAATTAAAACAATGACTTTGCGATGTTTGATGTAGCCAATCAATTTGATGGTTTGGGAACATAAATACCAATCAAGGAATATAAGGAGATATGTGGTTTCATATCCCATGGAACAAATGGGGGAGTCTCTTCGGTGGGTGGAGGAAGAGTCTCTGAAGGTATAGCTTCAACTTCATCATCCTAAATGTCCTCCTAAAAGGCCATAAATAGATTTTTATCCTTACATTTATGCCCTAGAAAACATTTCTCATCACAGTTGTAGCATAGACCTTTAAGTTGGTGTTTCACAATCTCAACGTGAGTTAACTTGTGGATCTTGATGTATGGAGAGGACAAAGAGGGATTGGTTGTGGGAGAAATAGTGGGACATGGATAGGGAATAAATGGTGTCTTTTTAAATTGAAAATTGATCGCCTTTTGGGATTATTGACCTCTTTGAGAGGATCCCAACCAAGTAGTAGGGCGAGCCATTAAGACTCATGCACATGTCTCTTCTTTCAAACCACTAATAAAGAATTCCTTGAAAAAAGTATTGGAAATGCCTTTTGTGTGGATGGTCGTTTTATCAAAAGCAGAGAAGAAATCGTCGATTGTACCAAATTGTTTAAGCATGGTTAGTCATCCCAAAGAATGAGTCCTTGTTTCAAAGCATTCATAGACATTTGGGACAAATTGTGTCCAAGCAATATAATCCCTATGGGAGTTCTTATGCCATTGCCACCATTGCCAATGTTTAATATCTAAATATAAGACACCCACACAAAGTTTCATTAAGTCATCTATGATGTCATGTAGGGAAAAATAATTTTCCATTTGAGTGACCCAACCTGTGGGGTCGGATCCATCAAATTTGTTGAGATCCACTTTAGGAATTTTGTACCATGTTTGAGTCATAAGATCATGAACAAGTGGGGTAGAGTGAGGCCCATTAGGATTGGATGATTCAACTCCTTCCTTTGGGGATAGTTGGTCCTGCCATTGATAACCCATGGATTGTGAAGCAAGGATTTGAGTTTGCATCACCATGATTTTAGACAACAGGTATGGGAGTGACTCCAAGTTGGCAAGCTTGTCACGAATGACATCAATATTTTGCTAATAAAAGGAGTGGTTGTAATATATTTGTGTTGCAACTCATCACATAGATTTTCCAAAGAGGAGACTATGGTAGATAGTTATGCAACCCTGAGTAGTCGTAGATATGCGATTCCATAAGAAAAAGGTTATTGGAGAGTTGTACCAAGGAGATCGACACTGTGTTCTAGGTTTGTTGAGATAGTTGCCTAGTAGTTAGGTGAGTGGGTCCACCAAAAATACTTATTAGAGAGTGGTACCATGACGATCAATTGGATAGAAGGTTTCTGTTGAGGCAGGTCTCAAATAAGCATGTGGCTAGGACCAAGATTTCTTATTTTTTTAACTCCTACAGAGTTACACTCTTTCTTGATATTGCTACATTGATGAAATCCTCAAATTCTCAATATTGTAGTTTATGTAGGAATTTTGTGGACTAGCAACAAGTAGCAGGGTTTCCAAGGTCTTGCAGGTAAGGGAATGTCAGGTGCTATAACTCTATGATATACATGTAGGGTCAAACAAAAGTACTTGACCCAATCACTCAGGGCATCAACTAATGAGGCTCGATTGTACCCTTATCTGTACTACCTGATTACCCAGATACGAAAGAGTAATCTTCCCTAGTGTTGTTCTTGGTGCAATATAGCAACAAGACGGTTGATCGACTTATCTAAATCTAGTTTCAGGTAACCTTGGGGACTTCCTATATACCCAAGGGTATGTGGAAGTGAAATTTCATATACATGTTTTGTGTTATGCGATACTACTCGAAGGGGTTACAAGCTGGGAGTCCAACAAGGTGAAACTACTTGTATTTCATGTGTGTATTCTTCTTCTACCACATATTTACCCATTTAATGACATATCATTGTGTTATTTATTGACAATGGATAACATCTCTAACCTAAAAAAAATCTCTAAAATATTGGCTAAAGGAAGTCTTTTGATACCATTTGTGGTGATCTTTATTATAAAACTAGCATATTAAGATCAAAATTAATAGAACATACCCAGATTTATTGTAGAAATCATAGATTATCACAACAATAGGCGATAAAAGAACCAAATTACCACATGTAGTTATACCTTTATTGATGAGAGAAATGCTCACTTGCCTCTTCGAGGGGGAAACCTCCAAATGAGTAGAGGTCCAATTACAATAAACCACACAAGACATCTCATTACATTATTTCTACTTCTTTATATAGTTCTATCTACCTCCTAGGAACTTTCTAGTAGGTTGAACCTTCTAGTAAGCCTTGTTACAAGTATTGCTTTCACACTACTTCATGGGCCTTATTTACTAGAGATGGCCTCCATACATAGCAATATATCTATCTACTTAAGGGGGTTAGGGTAGGACCCTAACATGTTTCAGTGAGGAGTATCTCATAAGGAGTGTTATTTTTACTCTTTCACAACTTGTTATCATGTGTTTTGTACTTGCTCAATTC
>JASDQU010109550.1:232981-249071 GCA_032191745.1 Picea mariana | reverse complement strand
TTGCACAACACTTTACAACTTATGTGGGTCCATAATTGCTACTTTTACTTTTTAAAAGTGGCTTAAGCATGTGATCTCCATAATAAGCATTATACCAGGAAGGTTGGAACCAAAGATATGCATCAGTGTTTCACCACCGATGTCATTGAAAGAACGTTGAAGGGGGCATGTGTGGTGTAAATGGTCCTAGTCCAAGGGAGCATTTTTCCTTTTAATGTACCTTCGATCCATTCATTTTCTTGTAATGCACCTTCCATCCATTTATTTAGTGAACAAACATGTTGATGTTTCTGGTATGATTACAACACTTCAACACACTCACAATAGTTGTATTTTGTCTTTAAGCATCAAGACATTCCATGGATTTGTACCCTTAAAGTGTGATGGGCATGTCCTTTTTTTAATTTTCTTTTTTTTCTTTTTTAATCTTAGGTATTGGGAAGTAGATCAGATTGTCATGTTCCTTCGTATAGGGAATCAAAATGCATGGATTTGTACCCTTAAAGTGTGATGGGGCATGTCCTCTCTTTAATTTTATTTTTTTTCTCTTTTTAATCATGGGTACATGGAAGTAGATAAGATTCTCATATTCCTTCCTATAGGAAATCAAAATGCATGGATTTGTACCATTAAAGTGTGATGGGGCATGTTCTCTCTTTAATTTTATTTTTTTTCTCTTTTTAATCATGGGTACATGGAAGTAGATAAGATTCTCATATTCCTTCCTATAGGAAATCAAAATGCATGGATTTGTACCATTAAAGTGTGATGGGGCATGTCCTCTCTTTAATTTTATTTTTTTTCTCTTTTTAATGGTACTTGGAAGTAGATAAGATTGTTTGATTTCTTCGTATAGGAAATCAAAATGCACTTTGTGAGTTTGTATCATCCCATAACATTATCTCAACGATTGTTTTTTGTGAGTTTATATTCGTCAACTTGTTTGATTTTTGTTATATTTTTAATGTATAAACAAAAACAAAACTTGTGAAATACCAAAGTACTCATAAAATTTAGTATGGTTTGTTTTTTTTTTTTGGAAATTTTATAAAGAAACTCAAAAGATGTTTTTCAAAATTCATGTATATTGGCATCCTTAGTAAATTTGGCAATGTGGACTAGTGCGTCTCACTCAAGGGAATTTGAACTAAACACATGTAGACACGAAATCGGCCAAATGCTCAACAACATTGATAACAATCAATGAAGCTAACCCCTTGCAATATAATATGGTTATCTTGTGATATGGTGCTTTAAAATAATGTGTAGATTAAGTCCATTTTTTAAAAATTAAATGAAGGCTTTTTTATTTTTATTTTTCCCTAAGAAAAACGTCTTTAATTTTATTAACAAAAACAAAATTACAATACCGTAGATGGTTGTAGCATTCGTAAAAACTATTGTTATAGCCTTATAATGATCAGGAAAGGATCATCATTTTTCATAAACTTCGTAACTGTATAAATTTTCATAACTTCTTTTAGCTACTCGAAAAATAGTTTTCATTCAACAACTAAAAAAAAAAAAATTTGACAAAGGACTATTCCTTCTGATTGACTAAACACCATATTATTCCATCTTTATACATGAAAAAGGAGTAAAACAAAAACAAAATACATCTTCAAAGCCATAGATCATAAGCATATTCTAAGATGGTCCCTTCCAACTATTCAAAGACCACCCAAGTTCTACATTCCAGTCTTGTTCCATATTTAGAGAGTCCATCGACAATCTTGTTTCTATCCTTGTAGATATCTGAAAAGGAATTGTGTGAGGAAACTAATATAATAGACTACATCTCATTGTAGAGAGGTTTTAATGTGAAGTTTCTCAAAGCAATTTCCTTCCACATCCATTGAATAACTAGCAAAGAATCTCCAAAGATTTGAATGTTTGAGACCCCGACCTCATGAGCTAGTCTCAAGGCCAGTTTGAGAGCCATTAGTTCACAAAAATTGTTGGTTTCCTAGCCAATTCTTTCCTTAAATGAAATGTTGTGTTGGAGTTATACACAATATTCCACCTACGCTCCCCCCTAGTTGGAGTTTCTTGTGAAGCTCCATCAAAGAAAACCCAAGGAATGGACTTATTAATTCCCATTTCCATGGATTTGTGCAATTTAAGTTTATCATGAGATTTTGGGTATGCATTAAGGATATTTAATGCCTAGAAAACACATTTTAAAGGTAACATCACAGAGTTTTCAAATAATTTCAGATTTTGGGCCAACCAGACTCCCCATGTAATGTTTAAGGGGAGGGCTCTAACCTATTTTAAGGCCTTGTTGTCACACCAGTTGTGAAAGGCCACTTCAATACATTCTCCTACCCATAAATTTTGGTACCCTGTCAACCTTTTCACTTCCTTCCAAAATTCTAAATTAAAGGGGTGGGTCATGAATAGATGAGCATTTGTCTCTTTTTCCTGTTGGCATAAACTACACCATCTAGGCCCATCAAAAGATATTTTTGCAGAATATCCTAGGTAGGAGCCATGTTGTTCAAGATCAACCACATGAAGATTTTTTTATTTTGAAGGGCTCTAAATTTTCCATATGCCTTTCCACCACTATGCATGTATGTAACATACCCGACCTCTTAAGGGCTTCTAAGGGGTGGCGTGTTCAATTTTTTTCTTGGTTTATGTAACTTGTCTTACTTTCTTCCATTCACATGTCCAACATTCTTTGCTTACTCAAGGACTCTTTGATGACAACACCTTTTTATTCGCAGAATCACAAATTCACGGACTCTTGGCCACATATCTATATACTTTTCCTTTCACAAGTACGCCCATAAAATATTGATACTTAGCCATTATTCCCCTCTGCGGACTCGCGGAGGTAATATTCTACGATACTTTCTTTCATGAGTCCAAAAAATCTCAATACTTAGTCTTTTTTGCCTTCGCGGAATCGTGGACTTGCGAAGGTGGGATTCTATGATACTAGCTTTCATGAGTATGAAAGGTCTCAACACTTAGTCATTTTTCCCTTCACAGACTCGCGAAGGTGAGATTCTATGATACTAGCTTTCATGAGTCTGAAAGGTCTCAACACATAGTTGTTTTTCCTTTCACGAACTCATGGAGGTGGGATTCTACGATACTAGCTTTCATGATTCTCACTGTGTTACTTTCCACAGACCCAACGGTCCAAGATTGTCCACATTCACTCCCTGACAGATCAACGACCCTTGTTAATTTCGAAGTAGGGATTTGTGCTCAGCGCAGATGAAGGGTCATGAAATTTCCCTTCTTCCCAATCAACAACAGAGGTTGCATATCGACCACATCCCAATAAAGGGCCTGATTTTATTCATCGTTTCAATTCCACGGTCACTATTCTTCTGAAACAAATTAGGGTTTCTCCATTGACTTAACCGTCCATGCCTGGACTTAGCCATTTCGTGGATACCTTTCTTCGAGTCCTTCTCAAGTCTTACCAAGCCTTGAGAGTGTGCACGCTTGACCAAGGTACTCCACCCAACTGTAGGCAAGGTTGCATTAAACTTCACTGCAACCAGCCACCCCCGATCTAGGATACGATGTCACGAGAGGAGTTCTGGAAGATTTTTTCCGGTAAATCCTTCTACCCTTGCTCTCCCCCTTTTCTTCTCATCTTCTTCCCTCGCGACCTCGTGGATCGTGCTAGAAACTTCATGAAGGTACTTTCCCATACGTTCTTAACTCCTTTGAGAACTATTCCAACTACAATCTTGACTGATAGTTAGTTTCTAGGGTTGAGGACAATTCAAATCCATTATCATTTTAATTACGCAAGGTACTGCCTGACAGATTCATTAAAAAAAGTGATGGCCTAGTCCCTCATTATCATTGTAATCTTATCTATCTCATTGTTATACATTTTAATCAATATAATATTATTTCATCCTAAATGGATTACCTTATTCTATCCTACTTAAATTGGACATTCTTATAATTGTCAAACAAGTTTGTTTGTCACATTCTCCTGCTCAAAAAATCCCCACATGGAGATTATTGATTTTTGAGGATTTATTGTCATGCTTTTCACTTTACAAAATAGTGCCATGAATTCTCTAATTTTTCAATCGCCCTTTTAGATCCTTCACAAAAAATCAAGATGTCATCCACAAATAGTAAATGAGTGACATTGCATGAAGTTTCTATTTGAACTCCTTTGAAACCACCATTGTCTGTAGGCTCCTTTGGTAGCCTACTTAGTCCTTCAAAAAATATAATAAAAAGGAGGGGGGATAGGGGGAACCCTTGTCTAAGGCCTCTTCCAGGTCTGAAGAAAGGGGATACTGCCCCATTTATTAAAACAACAATAGATGAAGAAGTGATGCATTTCTTTACTTAGCTTACAAATTGATGACAAAAAACGAGATGAATGAGTATAAGTTTGAGATATAACTAGCTTACCTTGTCATAAGATTTGGAGAGGTCCACTTTTAACACTATTGACCTTTGATTATTGATTTTAATTGAATATAGGCCTTCTTGAGCAATCCTTACAACCTCATGAATTTATCTTTCGTCTAGAAATACAAACTATTCTTCCGATATTTTCCATGATAAGATTATTTTTAGTCTTCTTGCAATTACCTTGGAGATGATTTTGTATATACAATTTCATAGGGAGATTGCCTTGAATTTCACAAAGAATGTTTGAATTCCATCCTTGGTAGAGCAGGAAAGGTAGTGTTGAAGGCTCCTAACATCTTCCCATTTGTTCTAGTAGCCTCTACCACCCTTCTTAAATTACCTTTATAAAACCAAAACGACCTAAAAAGAATTTCATAGGAAGGCCATATAGCCTTGGACTTTTGTCCTTCTAGAAACCTTGGAGAGTACTAAGCAACTCTTATTTCCCCACTTCCTCCATCAAAGCCTAATTGTCTTCAGGAATGACAAATCCTAGAAAAGAGTTTGACAATTTTAATAACTCTGCTATAGTGGCACGAGAGTCTTCTTTGAAGAGGGTTGATAAATATTTTACACCCTTTGCTACTATATCCTTGAAGTTTTGTGCCCATGTACTATATTTCTTTACAATTATCCAAACTGAATTAATGTTCTTTCTGTGATTGACAAATTTGTGAAAAAAAAATGTATTTTCTCCCAATCTAAAATGTATACTAATCCTATCCAAAATCTAAGTGTACACCTCTCTACCATCTTTTCTGTAAAGATCAACCTCTCATATCAAATCCATCACAAATCACCATGCCAAAATAGTTATCCAACTCCAAATTACATACTAATCCCACCCAAAATCTAAATGTACATCTTTATACCATCTTTTCAACAATATACTTCTCATATCAATTCCATCATACATTATATGCCAAATAATTGCACCCCCATTTTTTTAAAGTAATTGAAAACAACTTATTTTCTTTAAATATACCATCCAATCCAGACAAATTATCTTTAAGAAAACAAACCCAACACCTCAACTTAGAATAAAATAGCCATGACCCCACATATGCTTTGATCCAGATAATGTAGAAATCCAAACCTCCAAACACGGCCATGAATCCAACCACAATGCATGGATTCTCCAAATGGCTTAATATAAAAGCGTTATCCTCTTCATACAATAATACACCCTCTTCATATCATAACATGTAAATTGTTATCCCCCCAAGGTCTAGAGTGTCCCTAGCCTAGGTAACGTAAACGAGAACCCCCTTGGTCCTCCAACGATAATATACCTTATCGAAACTCCTAATCTAGTCCCAAACTCTAAGGCATTTCAGACTTACCACATGTATAAACTATTATTAGGGAGAGGCACTTAGTGGTACGAATTTCCTTTGACAATTTGCTTAAGCCCTACATTAGGTTTGACATGTTAGGTGGATTAAACATAATTATTAAATATAATTTACTTAAGTCTTACATTAGGTTTGACATGTTGGTGTAATAAATATAATTGTTAGAATATGAAGAGGTTATATGGTTGTTCCCTTGCTACCATTCCCTAGACCATGGGAGCATTCTTTCTCAACCACCTATCCATCTCGTGAACGACCAAGTAGTGGTTGATGGTAAATTTGCATTACTTCCAAAATGTGTTTTGCATTTGAGCCTCAAGGCGCTTTATGGACTTCAATACGCTTTATGGACTTCAATAGTTAGAGTGTGATGGGGATTGGCCTTTGTTCAGATTTTTCAACTTTCTTAGTGTCCTTTATGAAGATCCTATGATTCTTTTTAATGGAATCAAAATGCACTTTGTGAATGTATTTTTCAACAACTCTATAGTATTTATGAATTTGTATTATTCAACAATTTTTAGTTATTCTATGAATTTGTATTATTCAACAACTTTTAGTTCTTGTTAGATTCTCATCTTATCTTTGACATTTGGAAAGAAACAAAACTTGTTAAATATTAAAAAAAAAAATTGTAAAATATGTTTTTCTTTTCAAGAAATTTTTTGTCGGATTTTCTTTTTTTCTGAAATATTTGATGGAGAGTAGCTTAATCACCAATCACAATAATAGTCGAAAACTCCAAAGTCCTTGATTGGATTTGAACATATAACCTATAACCTCCTTACCAACAACACACTTTAAGTGAATAGTTCAGTAAATTGAGCTAACTCTTAGACTAAAAGTATAGTGAATGCTTATTTTGTGATAAATTCCTTTAAAATAATGTATAATTTTTTTTTTCAACTTTTTTAGTGCACTTAAGTTAATTTTTTGAAATGTGTCATTTAGGTTAGCCATATCAAAGTTAGAGTAATGTACCATAAAAATGCATTGAGAGTCAAATTTAAAATAGTTGTGGTAAATTCTCATAAATAAATCACTACATCACAACTCAATTAATGATAAAATGCATATATGAGCATTTTAGTAATAAAAAAACATTTTATAGAGAAATTATGGAATAATTAAATACTATTATATAAGGTCTTAGTCTAAACATTCTACGTTTTTGTTTTTTTGGGAGAATATTTTTGGAGGATATTTGCCCAAACTTTGGCCAAAAATTGTAGTATTTGCACATTTAAGTGGTTAATTCTATGTCATCGAAGTGCCCCGGGGTTTTTTTAACATGTTGAATGCATCTTTGCGTTTAGAAATGCAATTTAAATAACAAATAGATGTGATTTCGTGCAGATTTATGTCGCCGGATTTCGACGAAAAGGGAAAAAACATAGAACAATTAGACAACACCTTATATAAGTTTATTTATGATTAGTTTTATGAAATATATAGTTTTATTCCAGATACATTCATTCTCAACATGAAGGATTTGATTCATTGGCTAAGATAAATTAATAGATATATATTTCATTAAAATGTCCTTAAAATCAAATGGTTATATGCAACAACAACGCTTACATTCTATATGCCATTTTCCAAGAGAATATAGAAAAAATATCATAATTGGAGATAGCATAGTAATGGCAGCTCAAAGTCATGGGCTTACTCTACTCAACTAAGTCTAACACACTTTTCTTTGCATCAAGCGCTAGTTACCCTGGATTCTTCTCTCACCCATTTTCTTCTTGCTTGCATAATTTTCTCAACAAACTTTTTTGTACCACTTAGTATATCCTCTTGAAATGTTGATTCCTAGCCTCTGATGTGAAATTCAACATCTATCTTATTTGTGAGTATGTTGCACTGTAATGTAGGAGAAAGTATTGCTTTGTTTCTACCTTTCATTTCCACATACTAAATGAAACCTTTCCATGTCCACAATTCCTTGGATTGTTCTCATCTTCCTATTTCACATCTCAAACTGTGTGAGATGATTCTTACGTATGTTATTACTTGTTTTTCATGCCATGGGATGTAAAGTTTCAAATATTTATGCACTTTGATCTCCCCCTATTTGTTGAAGTTGTCTACATAATATGTCTTCATTTGGCATGTCTTCTTCATTTTCCCTACCTATAGCATTATTTTACATGACTTTGCAATGCCTTTTTATCTATTGGCACCTTTCTTCTCCTATATTCCACTCTTCAAACCATTTTCTATAGTATCGATTCTAAGTTTTCTCCTTTCTTTTTAGTTCATCTTGGTTGATTTTAATCAAAATCTTGCATTGTCCATGGACGTCATTTTTGTCTGTACATAATCAACTGTCTCAATGCCTTCAATTCTATTGGGTATAGTCATGCTTTGTGGTGTTCTTTATTAGAAAACTAGAATATTTCGAGTAGAGATAATAAAATATACCCAAATTTATTGCAAAAAATGATATATTATAACAACAATAGGTAATAAAACAACCAGAATACCATAAATAGTTGTATCTTTATTGATGAGAGCAATGTTCACTTTCCTCCTTGAGGAGGAAACCTCCAAATGATAATAGCTTTGATTACAACATACTTCACAAGACATCTCATTACATTGCTTCTACTTCTTTATATAGTTCTATCTACCTCCTAGGAACTTTCTAGAGAAGGACCTTTCTCGTAGTAGAACCTTCTAGTAAGCCTTCTTGCAATTATTGATTTCACACTACTACATGGGCCTTATTTACTAGAGATGGCCTCCACACATAGAAACCTATATATCTACTTAAGGGAGTTAGGGTAGGACCCTAACATGCCCTCCCCCTTAGAAAGCAACATTGTCCTCAAGGTTGGAAATGAGGGAATTGTTGAAGGATATATGTTGGTTCCCATGTGGCATCCTCAAGCAGTGTATCCTTCCATTGTAATAGGACCTATTGGATAGTGTACTAGATAATATGGCACTTACTTTTGTCAAGGAATGCCTCAGGTTGCAACCAAATGGAAACTTCTTCATCCACTTCTAGAAGGATTACTTGAATACAACAATTAGATGTAGCCACTTTCTTTAAGTAGGAAACATGAAAGATTAGATTATTAGAGTTTCTAGGAAGATCCAATTTGTAATCCATTGGCCCAATACATTTGAGGACCTTATAGGGACCATAAATCTTGGTAGCAAGCTTTTAGTGGTGGTTGTCTTTGAGGGAGGTCTACTTAGAAGGATGTAGATGAAGGAACCTCTAATCCCCTTCTTCAAAATGATGTTCTGAATGATGTTGATTAGCTTGATGATTCATCTTGTTTTGAGACATTACCAAAATATCCTTGATAGTGCGGAGAATGTCAGCCCAAATCGAGAGGTTTTTTCTACCTCTTTCACCTTAGATACTTCAGGTAAGTAGGATATTACTAATGCAGGATTTTGGCCATATATAGCCTCGAAGGGAGTTATTCGAGTGGCACCATGATAAGTTGTATTATACCACCATTCTTCTAGAGGTAACCATTGAACCCATTGGGACCATCTCTCTGAAATTAAAGCACCACAAGTATGCATCCAAGCACTTGTTGACAACTTCAGTCTAACCATTATTTTGAGGGTGATATGTGGTGCTAAGATTTAATTGAGTTCCCTAGAGCCGAAACAAATCTTGCCAAAAATTTCCAGTGAAAGTGGGGTCATGGTCCATCATAATAGATCGTGGCATACCATGGAGCTTAAATATATGATCCAATAATATTTAAGAAACCATAGAGGCTTGAAAGGGGTGTTGTAGAACACAACAATGAGCATTTGTGGAAAGACAATCAACCACAATCATGATGACAAA
The DNA here is from genome assembly GCA_032191745.1 of Picea mariana. Taxonomy (NCBI): domain Eukaryota; kingdom Viridiplantae; phylum Streptophyta; class Pinopsida; order Pinales; family Pinaceae; genus Picea; species Picea mariana. The sequence continues at coordinate 239,486 of JASDQU010109550.1, read as the reverse complement.
ATTATTGCTAGATTTGGGTAACTCCACAATGAAGTCCATAGAAATGTCAATCCATAAAGCTAGTAGAATGGGTAAAGGTTGTAGTTCACTTGGAGGTTTCACTGTCTCTCCCTTGTGGTGTTGGAAAATTTCACATTTTCCCACAAAGGTGCAAATGTACTTCTTCATTCCTTCCAAAAAAAATGAATGTTTGATCCTTTCATATGCTTTATGGAACCCTGAATAACCTATTGTTTGAGAGGCATGGAGTTCATATAACACCCTTTATTTAAATGTTAATTTCTTGTTCAAATAAAGATGCCCTTTATAGAAAAGTTCTTGATTTTTCCAAGTGTATCCCTGATATGCATGGGGTTCCATTTGAAGTTGTTGTATCAAGAGGGTGATCTTGGGATCTGTTAACCATTTTTTATGGATTTCATTCAACTAGTTTGCTACTATGAAGGAGAGTGAAAATATTGACCAATACTCTTCATACTTTCAAGAGAGCATCTTCTACCACATTCGCCTTGCCCATTTCATAAATTATCTCATAGCCATATACTAACATTTTGGTAACCTGTTTCTGTTTCTCGGGGGATGAAATATTTTGTTCTAAGAAGTATTTGAAGATGTGATGATCAATTTTAATATGAAAATGTTTCCCAAGCAGGTATGGGCACCAGATATACATAACATGCAATATAACCATCATCTCCTTTTCATAAGTTGATTTTCTCAAGTGCCTCTCACATAATTGTTTTCCGGTAAAAGCCAATGGTTGTCCCTCTTGCATGAGTATTTCTTTGATGCCTTTATCGAAGGTGTCACATTCCAATACAAAGGTCTTAGTGAAGCCTGACAGAGTGACTACTATGGTTGTACACATAACATTTTTCAAATCTTGGAAGGCTCGTTCTATGGAATCATTCCAAATAAAAGATTTTTTTTTAAGAAAGGTTGTGAGGGGAGATGCAATCTTACCGTAGTTCCTTACTATTTTTTTGTAGTAACCATTGAGACCAATAAAACCTCTTAAAATTTTAAGATTTTTTGGGCAGGGCCAGTCTTTCATCACTTCAATTTTCTGCAGATCCACATGTACACAATCATGACTAACAATATGGCCCAAATATTCCACTTCAAAGACACCAAAGGCACATTTGGAACTCTTTAGAAAGAGTTGATAATTAACAAGTAGTTGTAAGAATTGATTCACATGGGTGACATGGGCATGCCAAGTTTCACTATAGATGAATGTCATAAAAAAGACAAGGACAAAATGATGAAGAAAGGGTTGAAATATTTTGTTCATGAGACTCAAGAAGGGGGAAAGTGCATTTCAAAGGTCAAAGGGCATCACCAAGAACTCATAATGTCTTTTGTGGCTGCTAAAAGCAATTTTAGGAATGTCCACCTCCTTCATGCGAATTTGGTGATGGCTTGAGTAGAGATCAAGTTTGGTGAAGAATTGAGCACCCTTCAGCTCATCCAAAAGGTTAGCAATGACTGAAATGCAAAAATTATACTTGATTATTTTTTTTGAGAGATCAAAAGTTAGGACATGCACCAAGTGACTTCTTTCTTGAGGACCTGACCGATGATGAATGAGGGATGGTACTAGGGAGGATCACACTGGTTGCTAGCAACTTCTGAACTATATCTTCTATTTCATTTTTTTGGGAAAATGGTTGGAGAAACATGTATACATTGGGTCAGAAGCTACCTAGTATGAGCAGAATAAAATGATCATTGTAACGAACCCAACCACCCAGGTTGGCCAAATCACCCAAATTGTAACACTTTTTGTTACCAACATTAATCACATGCCCTGAAACCACAATGTGACATCATCCAACTTATTACTGAACAATACTATTCCAATGTACACTTCGCAGATTCTACTCTAACACAAGTCCGCACAGTTTAACTAGAAGTAATGCACTCAACACAAGATTGAGTTGCGTCGCACAACTTATATCAGCGTGAAAAACTTAAATAACTATACACACTAGCATACTGAACACACAATACAACCGTGTGCACCACCACCTTGGTGTCATATGCCAATTTTGATTTCCTTGTGCGTAGGATCTAATTCCCTGTATGCACATACAAATTCCAGCCTCTTGATGCACACATGCTACTTTCCTGCACACCCAACCATTCAATTCTTTCCTCAGAGACTCATGAACAATATCAAAAGATAACTTAACTGGAAAAATAACAATAACTGTCATACTTATGCATGACTACAATATTGAATGACAACACCACCTTACATGTGCAAGCATTATTAAAAAAAATAATAGCAATTACTTATATGTGATAACATACAAGAATTAACCCTTGTCAAACACACATAAATAAGCACACAATAAACAAGTCAAGTACTTAAAGATACTTATCTTTCAGAAAAGTCGCCAAGTGTGTGCTTGAATTAGATGTTCCTCCCAACCATAGACTATGTTTCTCATAATCCTTTAGCAACAGGTCATCCTTGAGTTGGGGCTTGAATTCCACCAGGGAAAAAAGGATTATGGAGAAACGCTAAGTTCTAAATCTCAATAGAATTTCTCAGTCCTAGGTGCTCGCTGCGACAACTAGCCCACAATCCCTCATTCCCCACACACCTGTCACACCTAAGGAAGTGTTCCCCTTCTCCGCTCAACATGTCTTCGGCTAGCCCACTTCCCTTCCAAGGTTACCAACAACAGGCTGAACATGAAGTCTCTGAGCCTTGCGACTAATGCTCAATGCACCAGGGAACAATTCTCAGCAATACTCTCACCTGGAGAGTATGCTCCCGAGTCTGACAACCCACTTCTCAACAACCAATCTCTCACCCAGAGAGACTTCTCACAGGTCTGACAACTCAAATCTTTGATAGTAAACTCTGATTATAGAACTAAAACTCCTTATAATATTCTCAATGAAGATAAGGTAATAATCATATTTTCCATACAATCCGACCCCCTTCCGCTCACGAGAGCTTGAAACATGAATTCTTCCCCAAATCCTCCCTGAATAATCATAATTCCATAATAATCATAATGCCCCAAAATACACTAAGGCCAAATATATATAGTGCATGCCTTCCACTTGACACTTGTCACCTTTAGAAGTAGCTTTAATACACTTGGTGACCCATTCCCTACCCCCCAGAACTCAGGATAAAATAATTATCTACATTACACTTTTTGAAAATATTATTAAAATAATATTCCCCCCTTTTCCCTTTTTCGGTGGAGTTTATCCCCACATCTGTTTTTGTTTGAGTCAATCAGAGCGCATTGATGTAGTATTATATTAATAACCATGAATATATTTACATGGATAGGGGAACTGGCCTATCTGCATCCCGACTCACTAGCCTCATACTCACACAGGCTCTCCGACCTTAATACATATACCGTCACACACACACACACACACATATCAACTGTATGTAATTCCAAGTCATTACCACACTCTTACCCAAGTGCACGCAACACGGTGCAATGTGCACACTTACCTAGGTGCACACAACATTATGACATGTGCGGTCCCTGTCTTGATAAAAATTCTTTGCGTACTTACCCAGGTGTGAGCAACACCAAAACCATATGTCAATGGCCCATCAACCTATATATTCATTACATTAAAAATTAGTACCAATGTCTCACCAGCCTATATGTAAAATTACAAAGGGTCTAGATCAGGGATATTACATTCCCCTCCCCCTTATTTATGCACTTTCTTCAATGCATCATATACACATGTACATACAAAAGTTCAAAAAATTTCAAGCAGATGAGGATACTCTACTCGCATATCATCCTCATGCTCCCAAGTTGCATCCTCGATACCATACCAAGTCCATTGGAACTTTAATAGCTCCATGACTCGATTCTGAAGCTACTTGATTTTCCAATCCAATATGCAAATCGGTCGCACTTGAAATCCGCATTCTGGCTCCACCTGAATCACATTCCAATCAATAATATGATTAGAATAAGGTACATACTTCTTAAGCAATGACACATGAAAACATTATGAATACACAAGGATGCAGGAAATGCAAGCATATATGCGACAAGACCAATCCTTTCAAGGATTTCAAATGGACCACAATAACACACTGCTAACTTATAACACTTTCCCAAATTCAGAGAACTGTTCCTGGATTTTACTTTCAAGAATACGTGATCCACCGCTTTAAACTCTCTGTGGGTTCTGCCTTTATCTGCACAAATTTTATGCCTTTTTTGGGTAGCTTTTAAATTCTCCCTAATCTTTTCAATCTGCTCTTCCATTTCCCAGAGAAGATCTGGCCCAACTACTGTGTGATCTGCTAGGTTGTCCCAACTCACTAGTGTGATACACTTTCTACCATAAAGTGCTTCAAATGGGCTCATATTCAAAGATGCTTGATACCCATTATTGTAAGTAAACTCTACCAAGTGAAGGTAGTCTTCTCATTTTGATGGATTATCCATCACATACATCCTGAGAATATCTTCAATCACCTGATTTACCCTCTCTGTTTGTCCATCTGTCTTAGGGTGATATGTTGTGCTAAAGTTTAAACTTGTTCCAAATACTTTGAATAACCCTTTCCAAAATTTCGAAGTGAACTTGTATTCTCTATCAAACAAAATTATCTTAGGTATACCATGAAACTTAGCAATTTATCGCATGTATATCTCAACAATGTCGGTTGCCTTGTAAGTTGAATTGATTGGAACAAAATGGATAGCTTTAGTGAGCTTGTCCTCTGTTACACATTATTTTCATCATCCCTATGACCGTTAATGATGTAAACCTATCTGTAGTCTTCAGAGGGGTCAGTGGCCTGAGTTCCTGAAGAAAGAAGCGAGAAGAACTTTTCCTAAGAAAAGAAGTTGTGTTTCCCTCTGTAAAAACCCTATTAAAGATGATTTTCGCATGTTGCACTATGGCTAGGGTGAGAGAATGCCTGATTCTAGCAGGCTGCACCATAGCTGGGTTGCGAGAGGTTCACAGGTTTCTCTATAGGTAGGGTGCGAGAATGCTCATACGTGGAAAAAACAAGCATCTTCTCGATGCTTCTAGAAGGAGAAACTTCCATGGTGAGGTGGCATCCGAATGGTTTGGATCTTACTCGCTTTCATGATTTAGTGGGATCATCCTAACCTCCTCACCTTATCCTCTTCAACTTATAAAAGGAGAGGAACTCTCATGGAGAAAGTTGGCTTTTGATTTTAGGGCTAAATTGTTTTTGGCTTGGGATTATTAGTTTGGTTAGAGTGGCTTTGAGATATGCTTTGTCAAGATAGATTGTGAGTATCTATCACATCCATGGTCTCAAAATCCTTGGAGCAAGAAGTGTGTGGGGAATGAAGGACAGTTGGAAGGGACCTTACGACATCAAGGCCATGGTTGTAATATCTCTTTCACATTCAATATGATACAGTAATATGATTCTTTCCTATAAATCTTGTTGTGTTTTATTGTATGATTCCTTGATCACATACATAGGTTTATATTGAGTTTATGCTATTACTATCACTTTGGTTGGTTTTGCGGTCTTTTGTAGGTTCATCATTGTATGAGCATTGGAACAGAGCTAGGATGGTGATGACGAGAGGAAGCAACGTTTAAACAGTATGTCACCTATCCCTCTTTAGTTAGTAAATTCAATATTTAAAACTTAAGGAAAGCGTCATGTTCTGGTGTGTTTTGTTCTAGATATAGGTGGATCTAGGGAGATCTGTTAGTGTCCGTACCTACCGATTTATCCAGTAACAAAATTGGCGACCATACTGGGGAACATATTGTTTCCTAGTTAGTCTAGTTTCCCTTTCTTTGATTGCTTGTTTTCTAGTTTCTGAGTCTGTGGGAGATCCATCCAGACTCTCTGGATTTGAAAGTTCACTTATACTCTTTTGTCCTTTTCCAAATTCTCTTTGATTTCAAGCAATCTCGCACTGTATTGGTCTACAGCCTGCGAAAACCCCTCAGTTTCGCACCCTACTCTGTAATCCAGTGCGACATGTTTGCACCCTACCCGTGTCCAGCCTGTGAACTCCACTGATTTTCGCACTGCACCCTATAGCTAGGCTGCGAACCCATTTGAAAATTTTGTTTGAAATTAGGCTTTCCTATATTTTGATGCCTAGTTTTTCTTTGATCAGCTGGATTGAACTTTTGGAGCCTATATTGATATGTTTACAGTCTGCTTGACATTCTTTGAGTTGCTTTTAGCCATCTTTGCTTTATTTGGTTTTGAAGGATTAGTCTCTTGCTTTGAGTGTCTTTCAATTCCAAATCCTGTGTTTTCTTTAGAATTGTTTAGGGAAAGATCAGATTTCTTCTGAATAGTTCGCTTTAAAAGAAAACTTTTAGTTTGGGTTTCTTTGTTTTAAGAAAGTTGATTATTTCTTTTAGTGAAATTTTTAAAACAAAAAGATTTAATTTCTTGCTTTATAGTAGATTGGGGGCATCCTTGCATTTGAAGTAGCAAAATTGCATGATTCTTGGCATTTTTTGGTCTTAAATTCCAAAA
>JASDQU010109550.1:207187-224530 GCA_032191745.1 Picea mariana | reverse complement strand
TTCTAATGAATTTAAAACAAATAACACAGAGTTACTGCTACCATACAGACTCAAATGGAATTGACAGTAATTCCTACATGCAACGAAACACATGATAACATTTCAAGAATCACATACATGCATAACATACATAATTAAGCACATAAATGATACATATCTTTTAACTAGAGTAAAACCACCAACTGCGTGCAGACATTCCATGAAACTCCCAGCCTTAGACCACACTGCTCATCACTCTCAGCAGTAGGTCACCCCTGAGATGGGACTAAACTCCACCGAGCAAGGGATTCCTAGGCTAGGCAAGGTTAAAAGGAAAGTCACACAGTTTAAGAGGAAGGATTATCTCTCAGGAGCCACTTACACCAACTTCTCACAGACTCTCATTCCCCACATGCCTGTCCCACCCCAGGAGTATACACCTTCACTATCACACAATCCATTGGCTGCTCCACCTCCCTTACCTTAGGATTCAACAATAGGCTGAACTGGAATTCTCAGAGTTGTGTAGCAGCTATGGGACTCCCTCTAGGAGAACTCACCTCCTCAGCACACTCTCTCACCTCGAGAGAGTTTCTCACAGGCCTGACAACCTGCTTCTTTAATCCACAACCACCTCTCTCACCTGTAGAGAGAGTTTCTCACAGGACTGACAACCTTCTTCTTCAACCACGGGCTTGACAACCCGCCTCTTCAAACCACAATAGCTAAGTCACGTAAGGCAAGGGATGGCTCAGTAAATCACAGAGTTGCAAAATGGTCACAGGTTCAACAATTTTGGGAATGCCTGGTTGCGGGCTTTCTCAGTGCGTGAGTGAACTCGTGAGGAGAAAACGGGTCAGACTGGTCTAGCCTACCAAGATGGTGAAAGCGTGAGAGCCAAAACTCTCTGCGTGAACCCCATCTGTGAGTGCCTGCATGAGTGACAACAACAAGAATTTCCCCATTAACTTTGCATGTTTTTGAGCCAACACCTGTCTCTCATGAAGCACATTCCTTTCCATTTGGGAGTCATTCTCTCTTCCCAAAGGAACTTAGGATAAAAACATATCCTTCTAATAATCTTTTGGAATAATAATAAATTATTATTCCCTTGGACTTAAGCCCTTGGGCTTAGCCCCTCTTTCCAACCTCTCAACCCCCTCTCCCTTACCCATCCTAGTGGAGCTTAGACCCCCATCACTCTTTCTTCGTGGTTGGTCTACACACAAGGAATGTTTTTATATTAATAATATGAACATTTACATGTACAAAACAAGCTCCTGGCCTTTAACACCTAGGCTCTCCGGCCTACTAACACATAATCCTAATAGCTTATAATTGCTCGGCTCACAAGCCTACAAAACATGTTTACAATTCATAAAACAACTAGGGATCGTCCTTGGGGTATCACAATCCTTATTTTTGCACTGTCCTCAGTGTAACTTATTTACACAGTATCAACAAGATTTTTCAAAATCTTCCAAAAGATGTGGGTATTCTATCTGTATAGCATCCTCCTGCTCCCATGCCGCATCCTCAAGATCGTACTAGGTCCATTGGACCTTTACAAGCCTTATGGCTCGATTCCATAGTTCTTTTCTCTTCCGGTCCAATATGCGCACATGATGCACTTGCAAGACGCCTTCTTGCTCCACCTGAATCACATTTCAATCAATGACATGATTAGCATCAGGTATATAATTCTTTAAGCAATGAAACATGAAACACAATATGTATAGTCATGGATGCAGGAAATGAAAGCATATATGCAACTGGTCCAATCCTTTATAGGATTTCAAATGGCCCACAATATCTGACTTCCAACTTGGAGAAGTTTCCTGGCTTTAGGGAACTTCAGTTGGCTTTCACTTTCAAGAAAACATGATCACCCATTTTAAACTCCCTGTGGGTTATATTCTTATCAACATAAATTTTCTGCCTGTCTTGGAAAGCCTTCAAATTCTACTTAATTTTCAACATTTCCTCTTCCATTTCCTTGAGCAACTCTGGCCCAACCATTGCCCTATCAACTGGGTTGTCCCATCTTATTGGCGTGTTGCACTTTCTGCCTTAAAGTGATTCAAACAGGCTCATCTTCAATGATGCTTGATACCCATTGTTGTAGGCAAATTCTACCAAGTGTAGGTAGTCTTCCCATTTAGATGATTTTTCCATCACATACATCCTTAGTATATCTTCTATCACTTGGTTCACCCTCTTTGTCTTCCCATTAGACTCATGATGATAAGCAATGTTGAAGTTCAGATTCGTTCCAAACCCTTTGAATAACCCCTTCAAGAACTTTGAGGTAAATTTCGGGTCTCTGTCAGACACAATTGTCTTGGGAATACCATGCAATCGTGCTACTTCCCTCATATAAATATTGACACCATTAGCTTCCTTGTGAGTAGTCTTCAATGGCATAAAATGGACAGATTTTGTAAGCTTATCCACCACCACCATGATGGAATCATGTTGCTTATTTTTTCTGGGTAATCCTGTGATGAAATCTAGTGTCACCACTTCCCACTTCCATTCAGGAATGGGAAATGGCTGTAGCAACCTAGCTGGGTGCCTATGCTCAGCCTTAACCTTCTGACACTCCATACATATGGCAATGTATTCTGCAATTTCCTTCTTCATACCTGGCCAAAAGTAATGGCTCTTGATTGCTACCACTGTTTTTTGATATCTAGGGTGCCCAACATAAGGCACATTATGTATGGATTTCTTTCAAGATCATAATTCTCAATTCTTGGGAGTTAGGTACATAAATTATGTTTTTGTATAGGAGTGTCCCATCAACTTCCAATTTATAATCTTCCACTTTCTGTAGCATCTTACCTTGTTGTATCTTTGCTACCAATTCCTTGTACTACAAATCTACATTTGTAGCTTCCAAAATTCTCCTTTTAATATCAGTTTGATACATGCTAATGGTTGTGGCATGTAGTTCATGCACTCTTCTACTGAGTGCATCAATCACTTTGTTCTCCTTTCCTTTGATATGCTTGATATCAAAGTCATACTCACAAAGGAATTCCAACCATCTACTCCGCCTAGCATTCAAGGTTAGCTAATCAAACAAATACTTCAGACCCTTATGGTCTATCCTCAGTTCAAACCTCCTTCCCATGAGGCAGTGCTTCCATTTCTTTAGGGCGTGCACTATGGATGCCAACTCCAAATCATGAGTTGCATAGTTCTTTTCATGATCCTTTAGCTTTCTGGATTCATAACATATTACAAACCCATTCTAGTTGAGGACTCCTCCCAGTCCTTCTTTGCATGCATCTGTACACACTACAAAATATTCATTTGGATCTGCAATCCTCAGGATTGGAGCATTGGTTAACAACTGCTTCAATCGCTGGAAGCTTCTCTCACATTCTTCTGTCCATTGAAATTTCTTCTCCTTCCTTTGCAAGGAAGTGATGGGGTGAGATATCCTTGAAAACCATGCAATGAACCTTCTATAATAGCCAGATAGACCCATAAAGGATCTGACTTCTGTCACATTCTTCGGCACTGACCATTCTCTAATGGATTCTATCTTCTCAGGATCCACAACTATCCCATCTTTTGAAATGATATGTTCCAAATAATGGATCTTCTTTTGATAGAATGAGCACTTGCTCAATTTGGCATACAATTGGTGCTGCCTTAATACTTGAAACACCATCCTCATATGATGTTCATGATCTTCATCCAATTTGGAATACACCAGGATGTCATCCAAAAAGACTATGACAAACTTGTCTAGATATTTCCTGAATACACCATTCATTAGGAACATGAAAACAATGGGTGCATTTGATAATCCAAATGGTAACACTGTGAATTCATAATGACCATACCTTGTTCTGAAGGCGGTCTTGCTGATGTCTTCATCCTTTATCCTTAATTGGTGGTACCCTGACTTGAGATCTATTTTTGAAAATATCTTGGCATCCTTCAACTGATCAAAGAGATCATCGATCCTCGGTAAAGGATACTTGTTCTTAATAGTCACTTTGTTCAACTGCCTGAAATCGAGGCACAATATCAATGTCCCATCTTTATTTTTCACGAACAAGACCGGGGCACCCCAAGGTGACACACTTGGGCATATATACCCCTTCTTCAAAAATTCTTCAAGATGCAATTGCAGTTCTTTCATCTCTAGTGTACTCATTCTGTAAGAATTTTTTGACACTAGAGCTGCTCCAGGTATCAGGTTTATAGATAAATCAATATCTCTCTTCGGGGGTAGTCCGGATACCTCCTGGAATACATCTTCAAAATCCTTTAATATTGCATGGTATTCAATAGTTGACACCTTATCCTTAGGTGCCTCCTCCATATGAGTTGCAAATATTTGGCAGCCTTTCTTGTATCACTTCTTCAGCTGCATTGTTGAGATTTCTCTGATAGCAATTTTTTTGGGAATTCCTTGGACGGTTCTTTGATTTCCTTCCTCGTCCAGGCAAGTGAATTCCTTGTTACGACAGTCTAAGATGGCATGGTGTTGGTCCAACCAATCCATCCCAATTAGACAATCATAGGAACCTAAAGGTAATATGTTCAATTCGACCCTTGTGCTCAGTCCATTCATGTCCACTGGACATGACTTAACCAACTCAACAACCTTTCTCTTGGCTCCTGTAGCCAATTTCACTAACCAAGATTTTCCATGCTTGCCTCTTGGAAAATGAAAACTTTCCACCATTCTAGGATCTATATAACTATGACTAGCTCCTGAATCAATTAAAATAGTAATGGTTTGGTTGTTGATCATACCTTCCCCTTAAATCATATGTGAATGATATTTTTCTTGCTTGTTTCCAAGGCTGCATATATCCTTGGTACACTTCTACCCATGTCCTCCACTGTTTCTTTCCATTGAACATTGTGTACATCTCTCACTTTGTCATTTTTGTGGGGGCAATCTCTATACCTATGATTTCCTTTACAACCCCAACACTCCATAGGTGGTTGTCTTGGAATTTTCCCACCTATTTCAGCCTTCCTGGGCTCTCTAAAACCTATTTGTCCTTGAGGAATGTTTCTAAAAAAGGATGGTTTAGTTCCCTTCTTCCTATGATCCACCTTGAATTTCTTCTTATCTTCCCAAGTCTTCTGGAAAGTAGTCTTTTCTCCTTGTTGCTCATATAAGCATTTTTCTCTCCTTATAGTTTCTTCCATAGTTTTAGGATCATCATACTGGATCTTTTCACTGATGGAAGATGAAAGTCCACTCAGATACCTTTGAATTTTGACAGTCTTATCTTTGATGAAAGGAATGTACTTCGGAAATTCCAAAAACCTTTGTTCATATTCATCAATGGTCATGCTACCCAGCTTGAGTTCAAATAACTCTTTCATCTTTTTGTCATAGTATCTCTTAGTCAAGTATTTCTTTTTGAAATACTTCTTGAATTCATTCCAAGTGACATTTTTCTCTTTAATGTGTTGCACCTACACAAGTTGATCCCACCACATGGATGCCTTTCCTTTCAGTTGATACATTGCAATTCTTCCTTCTGCATGAGAGGAATAATTATTCAATTGGAAATATTTCCTCATGCCAAGAAGCCATGTCTTAGCATCTTCCTCGTTTTTGTGCTCTCCATCAAATGTAGGAGGCTTAATCTTGTTCATTTCTCCCTTCATTTTATCCACTCCAGATATCCTATGCTTCCTGGTAGGAGATGTGCTTGAACTACTATGTGCCCTCCTCTTGGAGTGACCTTGGGAGTGATGATGGTGTCTACCAACACTCCTTGATTTCCTCTTCTCATCAGGGGACCTATGAATTCATAATTTATTGGAGTCACTCTCCTTATCCAATTTCCTTTCTATCCTTTCCAGGCTCCGCATCAACTTTATGTTGAATTCTCCCTGTTGATCCCTGGCTTTCATGAGCTTTCTGTTATCTACTCGGTGAGTCTGGACATCTTTCTACAATATTTCAATGATTTTCATCATGTTTCCCTCCTTATCTATCTCTTCTCCATGTCCATTGGAGTTTGATCCTTCAACTCCCTAATGGACATCCATTCCTCTAGCTTCATTCTTTGAACTGGAAGCATTATGTGCCTCCTCCATTTCGGTTTGGTTCTGACAATTGTTAACTCTGCAAACACAATGTGAAATCAACCGAAATTTGTCAAGCCATTAGTCCTTAACATATTCCAAAGTATTCATAAACCAATCTGACTCAAAGAAAACTTTTAGATTCTATTTTCTGCGATTCTTGATCAATCAAGAATCCCCACATATATTTTCTTTTTGAGTTCTACTTTGTTTTGCAATAATTTTCAGGCACTAGCCCCTTCCTCTTAGCCCCCAACCCATGCTACCACGGGCCATGGCCAAGCGCTAGATCGATAGGTGCTTACTTGGGACCTCAGTCCTCCGGCTTCGTAAGTTTTCAAAGCACATCTCACAATCTCCCGGAGTTTCAGATTAACGAACTCACGAAGTAGGGTGGATCAATAGTTCACGACTACCCAACATCTAACTGTTGACACCCACTGTGGAAATTTGGGCATCTGAGCTCTGAGACTTCAGAGCTTCGAGACTTCGGGCTTCGAAATTTTGTGCATCAGCACACCTCACTTCTCCTGAACTGTTAATCTTCAAACACATCCATGTCAACTTTGGTGACATCATTATGTCTCGTTACCTTGGCGTTATGAAACTTTTGAAAGTTCTTCGTTTCGTTCCCTTATGAACCTTTTTGTTTTTGGGGTGTCAAGTCTCCAGACTTCACAACTGGCGCCACACATCCACTAGGATCCATGGTTTCCATACTTGAACTAATATGCTGAATAGTCACCTCACTTAATGCCTTTCAAATTGTAGGGGCATGCAATGATGGTTTGGAGTAACTCGCCTTTCGTCCCACAATTCTTTTGACGCTGACACGTAACCCCCTGGTAAATTCATGGTTTGGATTGCGAGACCACCTCGGGGAATTAACTCTTGTGCAACTTGGGTCCCCTCAATGCCTCCTAGCCGTCGATCTTGATGTATTGTGATCAACGCCAGTGTGGGTCCGCTAACCTTTAACTAAGTCATGTAACTTCAGGGCCCACATAGTACAACTGACAACATTCCAAGTGGGGGCATGTGGCAGGCATAGGAAATATCCACGTCACCTCCAGGTGACATCATCATGACTCACCACTTTGGCTCTTCGGGCTTCGGAGCTTCGGGCTTCGAGAGTTCTCGCCTCCACACCCACTAATTTTCCCGAACGATGAAATCCCGAACAACCAATCTGCTGACACGTGTCCCTCTTGACAGACGGTCCATATTTACTCCAGACTTCGGAGCTTCGGGACTTTGGTCCCTTCCTCTTTATAACATGCAACTTTTCCTAAGTCATGAAGTCCGAAGGCTTCCAGGTAAACTCTCCTACACTTTCTCCAGATCTGACGGTCGTGAAGGATTCCCCTTTTTTCGAACATATCCTACAACCAAAATTACTCTGCGGCCCAATACCACATCTGTCGTGGTTTTATAATACCGCTACACCTCTTGAGCTTCGTAGAAAAGCTAAGGTAACCTCTCAACACTTAGGAATGTTATGAAGTTTGAAATTGGTTCCTCTTGACACAATTTACACCCGAAACCTTTTTTCTCATGACCACTTATCTGGTCCATCCAGGCTCAGTGTTGAAACCATGGCTCTGATACCAATTTGTAACATCCCCGACCATCGACCCCTACTGGGTAACGCTACCCAAATACCTTGTCTTCAACAACTAGCTCTGATACCAATTTGTAATGTCCTCGACCATCAACAGGTCGGGCAATGCCAATGCGGAACACACACACACACACACACACACACACACACACACAACATGAATTTATAATGAATTTAAAACAAATAACACAGAGTTATGCTACCATACAGACTCAAATGGAATTGACAATAATTTCTACATGCAATGGAACACATGATAACATTTCAAGAATCACAGACATGCATAGCATACATAATTAAGCACATAAATGATACTTATCTTTTAACTAGAGTAAAACCACCAACTATGTGTAGACCTTCCACGAACCTCCCAACCTTAGACCACACTGCTCATCACTCTCAGCAGTAGGTGATCCCCAAGCTGGGACTAAAATCCATCGGGCAAGGGATTCCTAGGCTAGGAAAGGTCAATAGGAAAGTCACACAGTTTAAGAGGAAGGATTCTCTCCCAGGAGCCACTTATGCCCACTTCTCACAGACTCTCATTCCCCACATGACTGTCCCATCCCAGGAGTATACACCTTCATTGTCACATAGTCCATCGGCTGCTCCACCTCCCTTACCTTGGGCTTCAACAACAGGTCAGACCAGAATTCTTAGAGCTCTGTAGCAGCTACGAGACTCCCTCTAGGAGAACTCACCTCCTCAGCACACTCTCTCACCTGGAGAGAGTTGCTCACAAGCCTGACAACCTGCTTCTTCAATCCACAACCAACTCTCTCACCTGGAGAGAGAGTTTCTCATAGGCCTGGAAGCTTGCTTCTTCAACCATGAGCTTGACAACCTGCCTCTTCAAACCTCAATAGCTAAGTCGGGTAAGGAAAGGGACGACCTAGTAAATTACAGAGGTGCAAAATGGTCACATGTTCAACAATTGCGGGAATGGCTGGCCGCGGGATTGCTCAGTGTGTGAGTGAAATCGTGAGGAGAAAACGGGGCATACTAGTCTAGCTTACCAAGATGGTGAAAGCGTGAGAGCCAAAACTCTTTGTGTGAACCTCGTCCGTGAGTGCTTGCGTGAGTGACAACAACAAGAATTTCCCCCTTAAGTCTGCATGTTCTTGAGCCGACACCCGTCGCTCATGAAGCACATTCCTTTCCATTTGGGAGTCATTCCCTCTTCCCAAAGGAACTTAGGATAAAAAAATATCCTTCTAATCAGCTTTTGGAATAATAATAAATTATTATTCCCTTGGACTTAAGCCCTTAGGCTTAGCCCCTCTTTCCAACCTCTCAGCCCCCTCTCCCTTACCTAGCCTAGTGGAGCTTAGTCCCCCATCACTTTTTCTCTGTGGTCGGTCTACATGCAAGGAATGTTTTTATATTAATAATATGAACATTTACATGTACAAAACAAGATCCTGGCCTTTAACACCTAGGCTTTTCGGTGTACTAACACATAAGCCTACCAACTTATAATTGCTTGGCTCACCAACCTACAAAACATGTTTACAATTCATAAAACAACCAGGGCTCGTCCTTGGGGTATTACAATACCACATGTCCATTCTGACTCGAGACTCCACCAATTCCTTCCTTTCATGCATCCCTGCATACAAACAAATTTTCATTTGTATTAGAAATCCTCAAAATTGGCGCACTTGTTAACAATTTCTTCAAGTGCTGAATATACTTGTGCAATCTGGAGTCCTTTCAAATCATGCACCTTTCTTCTGCAGGGATGTTATTAGATGCACAATCTTTGAGAATCATTCAATAAACCTTTTGTAGTACCTCGTTAGTCCCATAAAGGACCTTACCTTTGCGACATTTCTTGGTGTCAGCCATTCCTCAATGGATTTTATATTCATTGGGTCCACAACTATTCCTTTTTCTGAAATGATATGACCCAAGTAATGAATCTACCTATGATAAAATGAGCACTTTCTCAACTTTGCATAAAGACGAGGCTATCTCAATACCTGCAACAACATCCTCAAGTGCTTCTCGTGCTCTTCCTCAAAATTTGAGTAAATAATCATTCCATCCAAAAATATGACGATGAACTTATCCAAGTAATCTCTGAAAACTCCATTCATCAAACACATGAAGACAACTTGTGCATTTGACAACCCAAATGGCACCACTGTAAACTCGTAATGACCATACCTTGTTTTGAAGACAATCTTGCTGATATCTTTTTATTTAATCCTCACCTAGTGATATCCAGATCTGAGATATATCTTAGAAAATATCCATGCACCTCTAAGAAGATCAAACATGTCATCTATCCTTGGAAAAGGATACATGTTCTTCATTTTTACCTTGTTCAACTGCATGAATTCGATACAAAGTATTAGTGTACTATCCTTCTTCTTCACGAACAAAACTGGTGAACCCCAAGGCGACACACTTGGACATATATACCCCCTCTTCAAAATCTCTTCAAGTTGCATCTACAACTCCTTCAACTTTGGTGTACTCATCCTATAAGGAGTCTTGGATACACATGTTTCTCCCTGCATTAGATTTATAGAGAAGTTGATATCTCTTTTCAATGGAAATCTTGGTATCTCTTTAAAGACATCCTCGAATTCCTTCAGTAATGCATAGTATTCCTCACTTGGCACTTTATCCTTAGGTGCCTCTTTCATGTGCACTTCGAATACTTGACATCCTTTCCTGTAATTTTTCTTCAATTGCAAGGCTAAAACCTCTCTGATAGTCACAACTCTTGGAATTCCTTGAACTGATCTCAATTTTCATTCCTCATCCAAACAAGTGAATGCATTACTGTAACAATTCAGGACAACATGGTGCTTGTCCAACCAATCCTTACCAATGAGAAAATCGTACAAGCCCAAAGGTATAATATTCAAATCAGCCTTTGTGCACAGTCCATTAATCGCCATTGGACATGCCATCTCATTAATTTTCTTTTTTGCTCCTATAGCTAACTTCACCAACCACAGTTTTCCAAGCTTGCTTGTTGGAAAATGGAATCTTTCCACCATATTAGAATATAGATAAGTATGCCTAGCTCTTGATTCAATTAAAATAGCAATGGGTTGGTCATTAATCTTACCTTCCACTTCGATCATGTGCAACTGAAACTCATCCTGCTTTTTATCTAGCGTGGCATAAATTCTTGGCACATTTCTACCCAAGTCCTCCACTGTCGCAACTTGTTGTAAACTATGTGCAATCCTCGCTTTATCACCTCTTTGAGGGAAATCTCTGTGCATATGATTTTCTCCATAACCCCAACACAACATAGGTTGTTTCCATGACTTTTGTCCCACTTTTTATGACATTTGAGGCTCTTGGGGAGTTTTTTTTCCTTGTGCAGTATTTCTAAAAAATGGTGGCTTATCTCCCTTCTTCCTTCGTTCCACCTTACTTTTCATCTTGTATTCCCAAGCCTTTTGGAAAGTTGGCCTTCCCCTTTGTTGCTCATAAAGACACTTAGTGCACCTTATGGTTTCTTTCAATGTCTTAGGGTCATCATATCGTTTCTTGTCATTGATAAATGAAGGTAACCCACTCAAGTACCTCTGAATTTTCATTTGTTCATCCTTGATGAATGCGAAGTACGGGTCTAAGAATTTTATTTCATACTCATCTATCGCCATACTCCCAAGCTTGAGTTTGAATAAATCCTTCATTTTCTTGTCATAGTACTGCTTTGTTAAGTATTTCTTTTGGAAATACCTCTTGAAATCCCTCCAAATCACTTTCTTCTCATCAATGTTATACACGTGTACATACTAATCCCACCACATTGATGCTTTCCCCTTGAGATGATAAATAACAATTCTCCCTTTTTCTTGTGTAGAATAATTATGCAACTGGAAGTACTACTCCATACCCAACAACCAAGTCTACTCATCTTCATCCTTTTTTTTCTCACCATCAAATGTAGGAGGCTTGATCTTATTCATTTCTCCATGTAGCTCGTCCACCCTAGTCCTTCTCTTATGCTTTCTGATGGGAAATGGACTCGAGCTATTGCGTGCTTTCCTAAAAGAATGCTTCAATGAGTGAGGCTGATGCTTATCAACACTTCTTGCTTATATTCTTTTCTCATCACGAGACCTGCGACTTCTTAGCCCACTTATCTCTATCTCCTTTTCCATTTTCTTTTCTATTCTTTCGAAGCTTTGCATCAATTTGACAATGAAGTCATCTTGTTGCTCCTTGAATCTCATAAGACTTTCATTGTCAGCTTTATAGCTTTGGACATATTTTTGTAGTCCCTTTATGGTTTCTACCAAGTTCGCGTGCTCCTCCTTGAATTCTATACCATAAAAACCCAACCCAACATACAAATTCTTGAATTCATCATCATCAAGACTGTAAGTCCTCCGTGCATCTTCCATACTTTTGACCTTCTGTGTTGATTCTATCTTTCTCTATTCGCTGCTAATTCCGAAAAATGTGCAGGCAATTAAGATTTGTTAGATTATTTCATGCAACAACTACATGAAAACTTTGTACCATTTTGTCAGAATCCTTTCTTCATATTTCTTGGATGATTTTAAAATCCCACATTCTAGTGTGCACACTCACACATCACTATTTTTGTGCACATCACAACTCTATACTATGCACCAATAGTTTTCCATGTACAATAAACTTTGTATTGCGTGACACCAATTCTTAGCGCACAAATCTATTTTATGCTAATCTCTAGCCCATACAAGTCCAATGTTGAACCAATTGCTCTGATACCATGATGTAATGACCCCATCCAACCAGGCTCGGCCATGTCCCCCAACTTGTAACACTTCTTGTTACCAACATTAATAACATTCTCTGAAACCACAATGTAACATCATCTAACTTATTATTGAACAATACTATACCAAAATACACTGTGTAGATTCTACTCTAACACAAATCCACGCAGTTTAACTAGAAGTAACGCACTCAACCCAAGCTTGAGTCCCACCACACAACTTATAACAAAAGAAGAAAATTAAATAATTGTGCACACCAACATATCGAACACAAAATACAACTGTGCGCACAACCACCCTGGCGTCATACACTAATTTTGATTTCATTGTGCGTGGGATCTAATTCCCTATATGCACACACAAATTCCAGCCTCTTGATGCACATGGGCTACTTTCTTATGCACCCAGCCATTCGATTCTTGCCTCAGAGACTCATTACCAATAAAAAAAGATAACTTATCTGGAAAAATAACAATAACCATCATACATATGCATGACTACAATATTGAATGACAACACCACCCTACATGTGCAAGCAATATTAAACAAAATAACGACAATTAATTGTATGCGATAAAATACAAGAATTAACCCATGTCAAACATAAATAAATAAGCACACAATAAGAAACAAAAGTAATTAAAGACGCTTATATTTCAGAAAATTCATCAACTGCGTGCTTGACTCAGACGTTCCTCCCAGCCATAGAATTTATTGCTCATAATCCTTCAGCAACAGGTCACCCCCGAGCTAGGGCTCAAACTCCACTAGGGAAAAAAGACTTCTAGCGACACGCTAAGGTCTAACTCTCAACATAGTTGCTTAGTCTTAGGTTCCCGCTACTACAAGTAGACCATTGTCCCTCATTCCCCACGCACCTGTCACACTCAAGGAAGTGTGCCACTTCTCTGCTCAACAATCCTTTAGTTTCTCCACTTCACTTCCAGGGTTACCAACAACAGTCCGGACATGAAGTCTCTGAGCCCTGCGACTAATGCCCAATGAACCAGGGAATAATTATCAACATCACTCTCACCTAGAGAGTATGCTCCTTGGTCTGACAACCCACTTCTCAATTCCAATATCTCACCCAAAGAGACTTCTCACGGGCTTGACAACTCGCCTCTTCAACTATAAACTCTGATTACAACCCCGCAACTCCTTACAATATTCTCGGTGCAAATAATGTAATAATCAAATATTCCATATAGTCTGACACCCTTCTCCTCACGAGAGCCTGAAACATGAATTCTTCCCCCAAGCCTCCCTGAATAATCATAATGCCCCAAAATATACTAAGACCAACAATATATATATTGCATTCCTTCCACTTGACACTTTTCACCTTTAGAAGTAGCTTTAAGCCACTTGGTGACCCATTCCCTACCCTTGGGAACTTACGATAAAATAATTATCTGCATTACACTTTTCAGAAATAATATTAAAATATTCCCCCCTTTTCCCTTTTTTGGTGGAGTTCATCCCCCCGTCTCTTTTCTTCCGACTCATTCTGCACGCAGTGATGTAATATTATATTAATAACGATGATTATATTTACATGGATAGACACACTGGCCTATTTGCGTCTTGACTCACCAGCCTCATACTCACAGAGGCTCTCCGAACTCAATACATATACCATTATAGAGTTGAGATACATACATACATACATACATACATACATACATATATATATATATATATGTGTGTGTGTGTGTGTGTGTGTGTGTACACACACACACACACATGTATCTCAACTATGTGCACTTTCAGTTCATTACCGTGCACTTTCCCAAGTGCACGCAACGTTGCGCAATGTGCGCACTTACCTAGGTGCACACAACACTATGACATGTGTGGTCCCTATCTTGATAACAACTCTCTGTGCACTTAACTTGCTACATGCAACACCAAAACCAGGTGTCAACGACTCACCAACCTATATATTCATTACATTAACAATTAGTACCAACGACTCACCATCCTATATGTACAATTACAAAGGGTGTGGATCAGGGACATTGCAATCATGCTTATCAAGAGGGTGGTAGGCCTTGGGATGGTTTGAAGAAAGATTGGTGTTTGGCCAAAAATAACTTCATGTCAGGATGAATATGTTGAGAAGGAGTCTCAAAGGCTTGAATGGCATGCAATTAAGACACAATGCTTGCATGCACTTCTTTAAGAGTCTTTTCCATATGGTGTGAGCTGATGATCTCTCGAGAATCAACTGTGATTCCTTTGAAAGTGTAGTGATGCCCCTCCTGCTGGAAAATCATGTATAAATCATGGAAATCCATGATGATGGGACCTAATGCATGTAACCATTTAAAACTGAAGACAATGTCACAACCACCCATTTCAATAGAAAACATGTGGGTTTTCAAGGAATAATCACCCATTTGAAGCCTCACATTTTCACAATGACCACTAGATTTCATGAAACCACCATTAACATTCATGATTTGAAAATTGTTAATAACATGGATGTAGCAACGTGTTTCTTTGGCTACACATCAATGACTGAAGTTATGGGTTCTACCACTATCAATAAATACAATGACTTTGTGATGTTTGATGTAGCCAACAAATTTGAAGGTTTGTGGAGTAGAAATACCAATCAAGGAATGCATGGAGATCTGTGGTCCCACATACCATGGAGAAGATGGGGAATTTATTCAATGGGTGGAGGAAGAGTCTCTGAAGCTATATCTTCATCTTCATTATCTGAAATGTCCTCCAAAATGACCATAAAGAGTTTTTTCTCCTTACATTTATGCCCAAGAAAATGTTTCTCATCACACTTGAGAGAAATTTAAGTTGGTGTTGCACAATTTCAAGGTGGGTTAACATGTGGATCTTGATGGCTAGCGAGGACAGAGAGGGATTGGTAGGGGGAGCAATAGTGGGACATGAGTAGGGAATTGATCCAGGTGGATTTTGTGACAAAAAATTTGATATCTTCAAATGTCGATGAAAATGAATCCATTGCGAAGAGATCAATGAGATATTTCCAACGCAACTTGAATGGGATCAAATGGACAACATATGCAAAAGTTATGGCCTTCGAAATTTGAAGGCAAAACAGGGGCAAAGACTACCACATGGCACACCCATAGGATGAAATGTGGAATCACCAAGACATGACATGTGGCATCACCATGACGTGACATGTAGTTGTACGGATATTGATGTGGCACTGTATGGATGGTGATGTGGCAACTGACTATGCAATTGATGTGGTGAGGTATGGTGCTTGTTAGCACAAGATTGGTTAAGGTGCCTATATGGATTTTGAGTTTTTGCTAAGTGCTAGCTTCACCTAGTGGTAAACGACACTACCTATGGTACAATCAAGGCACTTAATTGAAATAATTTTGTCATCATGAAAGACTACAAATTTCTCTGCACACTTTCAAGATTGAAGGCGCTGTGTTTTTGGAAATGCTACCTAATTTTCACACAAACGCAGCATAAGTGGTGCTACCTACAGGCGCTGCGTAATATTCTGGCAGAATACGAATTGTGCAGAGTTATTTTACCAGTTTTGATTCATTAACTTGAAACTTGGATTCTGAACAATTGAAAATGTATTTTTGAAAACTGGAGGAGGTTTTTGTTCATCACATGCCAAATAACAAAAATCTCTCTCATTTTTTCAAAATGTGTTTTTGTTTGAGAGATATTGGATATAGAATTAGGAACTGCGTACTCTACACAGTGGCACTGCGTACTAATTTCTTGTAGTGGTCACAGTTTTGATATTCACCTTGTTGGGAGGTTGCCACATGTAAAGGAGAGTTCGACTGTATTCTCAAAGATCAAGGGACACCTATACCTAAGATTTAGCTCCAACAAAGGCCTCATGTGTGAGGTGGAAACAATTTATTAATGACTTCCAACAAATTCCTGAAACTCAACAGTTTGTTGGATTTTTGTCTCTTTGACTGTTGCCACCTATCTCCAAGGATTAGAATCCAATGGAGGAGATGGGATTCGACCTCCTTAGGTTATTTGGATGCTATTTTCTATTTAAGGAAGGAGAGATCTCTTGGAGAAACGGTTGGATTCATGAGTAAGAGAGATGAGAGAGTTGTAGGAGGCACTTTGCCTGTGATCATTGTAACCCTGAGGGGCTTTTGTTTTTCTAAACATTTATGTTATTGAAGGTTCATGATATATGTGTTATCAGATTGTCTCTCTTGTTTTACTTCCCAATTTGTCTTTTTACTTGAATGAATTGTACATGTTATCGCACGGTTTGTAGGAAAGGTCTAAAGAGCTTGAGTCAAGGCTTGAAACCGACGTAACAGGAGCTTCCCCACCCACTATCACCTCGATGGGGAGCTCTTTCTATTTAGGAGGGCTAGTCCAAGGGAGACGTCCCTAGGCAATCTGGGTAAATGAAAGGCTAAAGGGTAATGGACCAAGTGAAAGAAGTTCCCTTTCACAGATTGCTGCCCAAAAGAGATAGTCAAGTAGAAATATCCACTGAAGATGCACCTGTTTGTGAGACAAGACAAATACAACTAGAATATTGTCTTGCAGTGGGTTAGTACTTCATAAAGTTAATGACTATCTTCCAATACATATATGAGCAATTAATCAATGCTATTATTGACGAAGTCAATGATGGCTAAAAAGAGACAAAGATTTATATCACTTATTCAATAAAGCATAGGAGGAAATAAGCATTCAATGTTCAATATTAGACCTTGTATCATATCATTAATGCAATAAATATTCCAATTTAGCTCATATACAAAATGTTGCTGCATCACCTATATTATTTCTGCAATAGGTGTGACGTCAGCCTTAATTAATAGATCAAAGAGAGACAAAGAGCAAAAACGTTTTGTTAAATAAGCTTAAGGATGCAATGAATGACTCAATGTCTATCAAAATAGGTGAGAAAAATCACAACGTTGC
>JASDQU010109550.1:172590-207087 GCA_032191745.1 Picea mariana | reverse complement strand
TGCAAACCCCCTTTGGTGGCTAACCAAAACCCATGAATACCAACTTGCTAAGCTACCCCATCAATTACCCCAACAATGGTCAAGTGGATTAGTGTAAGATCCAAGCAGTTATCTGAAATGAAAGAGATCTAATGCATACATAAGAAGGTTATAATGATCAAATATAACACATACCATGATACCTCGGACCAATTACCTCATGGAGCAAGAGCCCTCTCTGATGCAAGCCCAGGCCGGTAGTGATGGAGGCTGGTACTGTTGACAGGACAAAGCTGGCTGAGAAGAAGAACATGGGTCCTCCAGGACCATGCTCAAGTCAATCTGCTCTCATACTCCATGTCTAGGACCATGTGGGCCTCGAGACATGATCTCCTAGTTATCCCTAGATATCGGGGATAACATTACACATTAAGGATCATGGTTTCCTTTGATTAATGGATTCTTGAGCATCTGAGGATCTGATGTATTTTGCCTATTAGTCACTATTTATATTCAATTACCTTGAATTCATTTATGCATAGAGGATATTTGACTTATGGATGTTCTTCTTTGTGTTATATTTTTCTTCCTCTATTCAATAAACCTTTTTCTGATATGCATATTGATTGCATTTAATGAGCAGGGTGTTTTCTTGACTCCATAGCCCAATTGTCCATCATTTATTTASAACAGCTTACTGTCCTTCCCCTTCCTTGTTTTCTTCTTCTTGATCCACAAAACCAATCAAGCATTTTTATTTCTGTGTTACCAAGCTTACTCTCATTTGCAACCTGGGAGTGACTCTTGGAGTGCTAACATAATTAGCGCCATTGCTGGGGACTGATGGTGATATCTATCCCTGGGAGAACGACAATGATTAGTTCATATTTATGAGGGAAAACAGAAATATAAACATGGGAGATTGCAGCTTTGCCCTGGCGACTCCACTGATGGTAAAATCAAATTTGCTGGCTCCCCTAGAGGACGAGCTCAGTTGACAGAAATATGGTAGAACTAAGATCCAGGTATCAAAGGGTAAAATTGTCCGAAGAGATCTTGTTCTGTTGCATTAACTTCTTTCTATCTTTATGTGTATATATCAAGAAGTTTCTATTTTTCTGGGCATTCTCAAGCCATGAGAAGACTGCCTTTGTTTATCCATCATTAGATTTTGCACATACATCTTCCTCTCCTTTTCTTAGAGATGATTCAAGTCCTTTTTCTGAAGAGCATGAGATTAGAGATCAGCCTTGCAAACCTCATGAGATTGAAGATGATGACGTACCTCTCGAACATACCCCTTTACCTTCTAGATCTCAGTTGAGATACAGTGCTTTAAGGCTGCCCCCGGTCCTTCATGATTATACTCCCAAATACCGTAAATACTTACCTGTATTTTATGGAGAAAATGACAGTCTTACAACTGAGAAACATCTCGATTCTTTTGAGCATTTTGTATATCTTTTCGAGATTGAACATGTGGATGTTCTCATGAGAACATTCGCCCAGTCCTTACAAGGAGAGGTCAAGCGGTGGTTTAGGAATTTGCTGCCAGAGTCTATTAGCTCATGGGATGGGTTGAGTCAAGCCTTTCTGAGGTTCTGGAGTAAAAGAAAGTCATGGGATCTATTTCTTTCAGGATTTTATGCCATGAAGAGACAAAGCAGTGAAATTGTTTCCAGTTTTAGCAGAAGGTTTTCTAGTCACTATTACCAGATGCCTGAAGAGATCCAACCACCTGAAGGTACTGCCAAGTTATATTATGTTATGGCCTTCCATTCAGATTTCTCTTTTTATCTCTTGGAGAGGAAGTCTGTGTCTTTGTAGCAGATGTTCTCTGATGCCCAAGAGGTGGAGGATAATCTCATAGCTTGTGGCAAGCTTTCAGATAAGTTGGAGGATGAAGCATTGAGTCTTAAAAAGTGTGAGAATAGGCATGGACAACAAGAAGAGGCTGATTTGGAACTTTGTTTATTTCGTCATGAGGATAATATTACAACAGATTATGATCAAGTGGTTTAATCACCAGCTGTTGATCCAAATCATCTTACTATGGATGTTCAAGAGGTTTCCAATTTACCTCCTTATGATGAGTATACTGATGATTTTGATATTTTTCTTCTAGAGCAACCATTTGTATGCTCATATCCAGGAGATGATTCTTTTCAGCAGTCTTATGAAGGTTTACAACCCACACATTTCAACCATGATGATAGACAACAAAAAGGTAGTTAGTTTGCTAAAGGAAAGGCTCTACCCCTGTGCTTTTCTTCATTCCAATTTCTGAAAGAGAGTGTTCACCATCTTATAAACCAACAACCTTATGAAGATGTTATTGATCCCATAGTTTGTTATTTGAAAGGTTTTACCAATTCAAGTTTGCAACCATCAAGTAGTTGTGAATTTGAAAGTGAAGATGATGAAGATATACATATCTTAAGTGATCATGGATATGAGAATAGTCAAGCAGATTTCTATTCAAACCATTCATTTCCTAAAACTTTATTTCAAGAACAAGTTGGTCAGCAAATAGTTTTCCTTTCTTCCTTTGAAGATCAAAATAACATTTCTTTTAAAGGACATCACGAGTCATTTTCCAACTCTTTCCAGAATGATGGTGATTATAAAGGATTCAAACAAAAAGCAACATATGAAACTGAAAATAATTGTTTTATATGTGTTGATAAACAATATGTTTTCCTTCATGAGCTACATGATTCTTTTGCAGCATGTTTGCAGTCAATGAATGAGCTTAAGTTTTAAGATTTGGTCAATGATGGAACTAATTTAAAACACTTAGATGCCTTGCCTTTAATTAGGCATTTCTTGTTGCCTTTGAAGAAACACATGAAATGGATCCAACCAGTGGACAAGATGCTTGAATGGATCCATTGGATATTTCACTTCACTTGATCAAACAAATCAGAGGCCAACTTAGGGTAGGTAGGTTGTGTGAAATAAACTCAGCACTCTGAGCATCTTTTTTAGTAGTTAGTTTTCAGTTTTCTTTTAGTTTTCCGAGGTTAAAGGTTGGGAGCAGCCCATGGTCAAGGCACTGAAACTAAAGGAGTTCTTAGAGCCTCACAGGGAGGTCTCTATCCCCCATGGATCCTATGTTAGCACAAGATTGGCTAAGGTGCCTATATGATTTTGAGTTTTTTCTAAGTGCTAGCTTCACCCAGTGGTAAAAGGCACTACCTATGGTACAGTCAAGGCACTTAATTGAAATAGTTTTGTCATCATGAAAGACTACAAATTTCTCTGCACACTTTCAAGATTGAAGGCGCTTCGTTTTTGGCAATGCTACCTAATTTTCACATAGACGCAGCGTAAGATGCGCTACCTACAGGCACTGCATAATATTCTGGTAGAATACAAATTGTGCAGAGTTATTTTACCAGTTTTGAGTCATTAACTTGAAACTTGGATTCTGAACAATTGAAAACGTATTTTTGAAAACTAGAGGAGGTTTTTGTTCATAACATGCCAAATAACAAAAAACCTCTCTCAGTTTTTCAAAATGTGTTTTGGTTTGAGATATATTGGATATATAAGTAGGCGCTGCGTACTCTACACAGTGGCGCTGCGTACTAATTTCCTGTAGCAGTCACGGTTTTGATATTCGCCTTGTTGGGAGGTTGCCACATGTCAAGGAGAGTTCGAATGGATTCTCAAAGATTAGTTAGATATCAAGGGACACCTGCACCTAATATTTATCTCCAGCAAAGGCCTCATGCATGAGGTGGAAACAATTTATTAATGACCTCCAACAAATTTTTGAAAATCAACAGTTTGTTGGATTTTTGTCTCTTTGACTGTTGCCATCTATCTCCAAGGCTTAGAATCCAATGGAGGAGATGAGATTTGACCTCCTTAGGTTATTTGGATGCTATTTTCTATTTAAGGAAGGAGAGATCTCTTGGAGAAAGGGTTGGATTCATGAGCAAGAGAGATGAGAGAGCTGTAGGAGGCACTTTGCCTATGATCATTGTAACCCTGAGGGGATTTTGTTTTTGTAAACATTTTTGTTATTGAAGGTTCATGATATATGTGTTATCAGATTGTATCTCTTGTTTTCTTTCCCAATTTTTATTCTTACTTGAATGAATTGTACACCTTGAAGATCATGGTTGCCTTTGATTAATGGATTCTTGAGCATTTGAGGATCTGATGTATTTTTCCTATTAGTCACTGTTTATATTCAAGTACCTTGAATTCATTTATGCAGAGAGGATCTCTGCCTTATGGATGTTCTTCTTTGTGTTATATTTTTCTTCATCTGTTCAATAAACCTTTATCTGATATACATATTGATTTCATTTAATGAGTAGGGTGTTTGCTTGACTCCATAGCCCAATGGTCCATCATTTATTTACAACAGCTTATTGTCCTTCCCCTTCCTTGTTTTCTTCTTCTTAATCCACAAAACCAATCAAGCATTTTTATTTCTATGTTACCAAGCTTACTCTCATTTGCAGCCTGGGAGTGACTCTTGGAGTGCTAACAGTGCTGACACGTGGCAATATCTGGTGCTGACACATGGCAAGGTGTGAGAATGTCACGTGTACCTTCTAGAATGTTGGCAACCATAAACCTTATGCTATTTAAATAATGTAATCTCATATATTATTTAATATTTCTAATAAAGTGGAGGCCATGAACCATATGAAGATTTTATCCATGTAAAGAGGTGATATGAGGATTTCGTGGGATTTGAACCATGATCTTCTCTACCAAACTCCAAATTTTTAGCCAACACTCCAAAATTCGTGGAATGGAAGCGTCCCAAATATTATTTAAAATATTTTTTTTGGGCCGACCATATATCACATGGTTATACAAATATTTTTATTTGGTTATAATATACCATATATATTATAAATGGTTATTTAAATATTTTGTTTGGACCATATTTTATATGGTTTAAAATACCATATTAATTTTGGCTAATCAAATAATCGATGATCATAAAAATTGGATCGAATAATTTTGAACCATCGAACCTTTGTTATATAAAAAAAGTTATTTTGCCATTATATTATATGGTTCATAATTGTAAAGAATTGTCTTGGTATTTTTGTAAATGCAGAGGTATTTCCTACATAAAATACATTGGAAAAGTGGGTTTTAGGCCTAGTATTGGAAGTCAAGTTGTGGAGGTGATTTTGACATTGTGCCAGAGCCTTGTTGCAGAGATGGAGACAACATTGTATGCATGTTGGGAGCTTTTTTGATGTAATATGAGCATTTGAACATGATTAATAAAGTGACCACTCATTGGAAGAGGACCTAGAGATGTAACCCAAAAGGGGTGAACTTTGTTATCAACCTCGTCTTTATCTCTTCTTTATTATTTATGTTATTCTTTCTTCAATTCTGTAATTATTATTTATCACTAAGTGTTTTTGAGTATTGAGTAAAATTAATCCATATTTATAACTTGCAAAATAAGTCACATTTTCAGATAAAGAATAAATGGTGTCTTTTTAATTTGAGCATTGACCACCTTTTGGGCTTCTCGGGCTCTTTGAGAGGATTCCAACCAAGTAGTAGGACAAGCCATTAAGACTCATGGACATATCTCTTATTTTAGACCACTAATAAAACATTTCCTGAAAAAATTATCGGACATGCCTTTAGTATGGATGGTCAGTTTCTCAAAAGCAGAGATGAACTTGTCGACTATACCAGATTGTTTAAGCTTGATTAGTCATCCCAAATAATGAGTGTTCATTTCAAAGTGTTCATAGACATCTGAGATAAATTGTGTTCAAGCAATATAATTCACGAGTTCTTATGCCATTTCCATCATTGCCAATGTTTAGGATCTAAATATAAGACATCCACACTAAGTCTCATTAAGTAATTTGTGATGACATGTAGGGAAAAATAATGTTCCATTTGAGTGACCCAACCTGCGGGGTTGAATCCACCTAATTTGTTGAGATCCACTTTAGGAATTTTGTACCACATTTGAGTCATAAGATCATGAACAAGTAGGGTAGAGTGAGGCCCAATGGGATTGGATGATTCAACTCCTTCCTTTTGAGATGGTTGGTCCTGCCATTGATAACCCACTAATTGTGAAGAAAGGAATTGAGTTTGCATCACCATGATTTTGGACAACTGGTTTGGGAGTGACTCTAGGTTGGTGAGCTTGTCATGGATGGCATCCAAATTTTTCTAAGCAGAGGAGTGCTCACAATCTATTTTTTTGTTGCGACTCATCACATAGAGTTTCCAAAGAGGACATTCTGGTAGATAGATTTTCTCCTCGAGTAGCCATAGAGATGTGGGTCCATAAGAAAAATGTTATTGGAGAGTTGTATGAAGGTGATTGGGATTTCATTCTAGGTTTGTTGAGATAGTTTCGTGGTAGTGGGGTGAGTGGGTCCACCAAAAAGACTTACTAGAGAGTGGTACCACAATAATAATCTAGACATAAGGATTTTGTTGAGATAGGTCTCAAATAAGGGTGTGGGTAGGACTGAGATTTTTTTTTTTTAATTCTACGAAGTTATACTCTCACCTGAATATTATTACATTGATGAAATTCCCAAATTCTCAATATTGTAGTTTATGTAGGAATTTCATGGACTAGCAGTAGGAAGTAGGGTTTCTAGGGTCCTGTAAGAAAGGGAGTGTCAGGTGTTATTATATCTCTATGATATATGTGTAGGTTCCAATAGTATTACTCGACCCAATTTATCAGGGCACCAACTAAGGTGGCTCAATTGTACCCTTAGCCATACTACCTGATTACCCAAGTATCAAAGAGTAATATTCCCGAATGTTGTTCTTGGTGTACTATAGCAACAAGATAGTTGATCATCTTATATAAAGATAGTTTTAGGTAACCTTGGGGACTTCTTATATACTCGAAGGTATGTGGAAGTGAAATTACATACAGAGGTTTTGTCTTATGCGATACTACTCGAAGGGGTCACAAGGGAGTCCAAATAGGTGAAACCACTTGTATTTCCTACATGTATTCTTCCCCTACCACATATTTACCCATTGAATGACATATCATTGTGTTATTTATAGACAACAGATTCGGTCTTTAGCCCAAACAAATCCTCTTAGATATTGGCTAAAAAAAATGTTGATCTTTATTATAAATTAATTCATGGCATAATTAATAGAATATACCAAAATTTATTGCAAAAATCATAGATTATAACAAAAATAGGAAATAAAAGAACCAAAATACCACAAATAGTTATATCTTTATTTATGAGAGCAATGTTTACTTGCCTCTTCTAGAGGGGAAACCTCCAAATGAGCAGAGCTTCGATTACAATAAACTTCACAAGACATCTCATTGCATTGCTTCTATTTCTTTATATAGTTCTATCTACCTCCTAAAAATTTTCTAGTAGGTAGAACCTTCTAGTAAGCCTTCTTATAATTATTATTTTCACACTACTACATGGGCCTTATTTACTAGAGATGGCGTCATATATAGAAACCTATCTATCTACTTAAGGGGGATAAGGTAGGAGCCTAACATGTTTCAACAAGGAGTATCTCATAATGGTTGTTGTTTTTACTCTTAGACAACTTGTTATCATGTGTTTCTATACTTGCTCAATTTGGTTCCCTTTGTTTCTAGATAGACTTGGTTGTTGTACTTCACATGCATAAAGATTGAGTATTGGGGTTATGAAAATTTCAAAGAGGGAGCACACCATTTGTTAATTCCAACCCTCTATTGTCTAACATCTATTTTGTAGCGAGAATAATGCTTTCCACTCTCCGTGTAATATTTTCCTAGTGCATTAAGCCCACCTTAGCTTCTCATGAATTATAGTCCCAAATATTTATACTTCAACATTATCTATAGTTTTTTTTTAAATTTATTTATTTATTCATGTGAAATACACATCTTAGGAAAACTCACCATGCACTTTTCCTCATTCTAAGGATGGTTTCAGGGTAAACCAGATTTTACAGAAGCTCGAGGATTTAACAACACATGGATCAAAACCATTACAATAATATAGTCATTAAGAGCTCAACATGTCACTTGTGGGAATTGAACCTGGCTGGGGAGGGTAATACTCCTTCTCAGAACTGCTTAGACTAGACTCAATTGACATGTTGTCTATAACTACTCACCTATGAAATTACTTTGTAGTTGTTTTGTTTATCTTTTAAGAAAGAAAACTATTATCTTAAGTGTATTAATATTGAACATAATTTGTAACTCTTATCTCAGTAACAATTTCACCTCATTTTGAATGGCAATGCTCATCATTCAATGTTCGAAAAGCTCCGATAAAATAAATGCATATCCATTATTTTCAAGGCATTCAATAATTAACAACTAATGTCGCTATCAATGAATTCTTGATTTGGTGGTACAGTTTGGAAAGGATGAATCATATTTTGAAGTTGTGCCCCACTTTAATGATATATTGTTAATACATGTAAAACCAAGTGAATTTGGCATCTTTTATTCCCCACATCTCTACGAATCTTCCCTCATATGGCACTACATTAAGGTTATTATTGGTTTTAAACGAGAATACTACTTCTCTGCAGTTTTGAACGAGAATACTACTTTTCTGGGGTTTTGAAATTATTCTTCTACAGTTTTGAACAAGAATAATATTTCTGGGTGGTTCTACGGTTTTGAAATTATTTCTTTGCGGTTTTTGAACGAGAATACTGCTTCTCTGCAGTTTTGAACGAGAAATTATTTTTTTTTGTTTTTAGTAAAGGAGATAATTTATTTCTAAGATTTTATATCTGGGGTTTTGAACAGGAATAACTTTGATTCTAAATTCTCTGGGGTTTTGAACGGAAATAATACTTCTCTTTGATTTTTACCTTTTTTACCCAGGTTTCTCCGGACTTCTCTGGGGTTTTAGGAAATTATTTTTGGCTTCTTCAACGGGTTGAGCAATTGGACATCTGAAATGAGGTGAATCACTTTTTACTTTGATTCAATTTGAATTTTACATAAAGAGATTTAAATATATTTTATTTATTATTTATTTTAAGGTTCATAAGTAAAAGTTGATTTGAGAGACAAAGTCAATCCATAATATTAATTGTTACATTTTTTGTTCTCTTCTTTTCAATATGAGCACTCCACCACCTATTTCAAAAGCTCAGCCTAACAAGGGGAGGCCCCCCAAAATCACCCTAGAGATTCTTTATGATTATATGGAATCAGTCGAAAAAAGAAGAGAAGAGAGAGATGCCAAAATCCAAATAGAGTTAGTAACATTAGGAAAAAAGAGTGAAGAAAGAGACATAAAACTCCAAATAGAGCTAGAGGCAATGATTGATAAAAAAAATTAAAGATACCATTCAAACTCAAACAGAGGATAGATTCTTAGGGTTCAAGAGTGAATTGCAGACAATGAAGTATATAATTCAAGAAATGGAAAACATAAACAATCAACCCAAGAAGGAGGGGTTGAACAAAATTACAACTTGAGAGATAGGATTAAAGAGCTAGAAGAAAAACTAACCAACAATTTGACCCTCAGTAATATGAAAAACAAATTCAATATCAAACCCATCAAAGAGGAAATGAATAAGCTAATCGAAATGGATCACGAGCGTAACAAAATAGCCTTGAACCTCATAATTTTTGGTATAAAAGAACAACAAGAGGAGGATACGCTAGCAATAGTAAAAGAAGAATTAAAAAATAAATCACAAATTGATACAACTTACATGATAGAAGCAAAGAGGCTAGGAAAAATAATCGATCATAAAGATAGGTTGATCCGTGTCAAAGTAAGTTGTAATGATTATAAACATAGCATACTTAGTAAATCTCTGAGCTTAAAAGGGTGAGGAATATTTATAAATGAAGACCTCATTCCCCAAGACCAAGCTGAATTAAGGAAGGAAGTTCAAAAGGTAAAAGAAGCTAGGAAAGAAGGAAAATGGGCAATAATTAGAAATCGAAAATCTATTGTTAGGGATAGAGACCAGAAGGATAATAACAAATAGGAATTTGGGACACTCAGGATCCTTTTAAAGGTCTTATAATTAATATATTTTGAAATCCATTTTGAATTATTTTG
Source organism: Picea mariana (assembly GCA_032191745.1). NCBI lineage: Eukaryota > Viridiplantae > Streptophyta > Pinopsida > Pinales > Pinaceae > Picea > Picea mariana. Next base: position 197,059 of record JASDQU010109550.1, on the reverse strand, counting down.
AATTTTGATAAAACTTTAAAGTTTAAATATTAATATTGTATAATATATTTCAATTTTTTGGGTGATCTAGAGTTTTATGGCTATACATAAAGAAAAAAGTGGTTCAATTTCTTTTCATTGTAATTAAAGTTTATTAATATTTCTTTTTATTGTAATTAAATTTTATTAATATATTTTGAAATCTATTTTGAATTTTGATAAAACTTTAAATTTTAAATATTAATATTGTATAATCTATTTCAATTTTTGGCGTGATCTAGAGTTCTATTTCTATACATAAATCAAAAGTAGTTAAATTTCTTTTTATTGTAATTAATGTTTATTAATATATTTTGAAATTCATTTTGAATTTTGATAAAACTTTAAAGTTTGTGGTAATCTCGAGTTCTATAGCTATACATAAAGAATCACAAATAAAATTCTAAAGAATCACAAGTAATCATTTACCTTCTTAAGGTCCGATAAACCAATCGGTCTTAGTGGACGTTAATCATCATCATCATCATCATTATATAATATTCCATATTATCGAGTTATTTAAAAAATATTTTTATGATTGAAGATGGGAAGGTTTATTATATAACCATTTGACTATCATATATAATTATAATGACTAGTTTAGTCCAAAATGTTCTCTTTTATATATATAAAAAAACATGATTAGCAATTTAAATGATCTTTTATTTTATGTGTAAACATTTTTTACTTTAAATATTTCAAATGTAAAATATTATTTATATGAATATATTATTTATAATAATTGAAAGTTTGTAATCAATTAATATTAAATTTTAAAACTAAAATATAATTATATTTTATTAATTAAAAATCTATAATATTTTTTTTAAACCGCAACTGAAGGATAGTTTAATTATAATCCGAAAAATTAGCTTCCGAGGGCTGTGCTACACTGGTAGATTCCCTCGACGAGACAAACTGCTCTGTCATTAGTGGTAGAGTCCATTGCACATAAAACAATGTTGACGGATTCCAATATTCCTGAGGAGCTTTCCCAGCGATTTGTAAGGTGACCAGGGCCGAGGAAGCATAGCCGAGAAGGTCGTGGCAACTCGCCTGAGTAGACGAACTGATAGCTTGCCTTAAGGGAACCCCGATCTGTGCGAATGGGACATTGGCTCCACGAGTTTCACAAAGATCAGTGTTACCCTGAGTGCAACGGATACCTAGGCCGAGTTCAATCCTGTCCATGTCACGGGATATTACAGTTGGAGGCGATCCCATTGACAGAAATGGTGCTCCTGCTCAGGAGCGTAGCATAGTTGGCCTCGTGATCAGCTTGCTTGTTAAGGTGTCGAAGCACATGGAAGTAGCTTATGGTTTGAAACTTGCCAGCTAAGACCAAAATTTTCTGGTAGATCCGATTCGTTTGGAGGCTAGATGGTCTATTCTTCGTTCGCATGGCCTGCACCACCAGTTTAGAGTCCCCAAAGACTGAAATAGATTGGATGTTTAGATTGAGTGCTTGCCGGAGACCTTGCCACAGGGCATAAAATTCAGCAGAGTTATTAGTTTGGATTCCCATCCCCCAGGCAAAGGTGGATCGCGTGGAGCCTGAGGGCGCAAGGATCACTCCTCCTCCACCCGATGGGCCTGGATTGCCCTTCGAGGCGCCATCGAAGAAAAAACAATGAGCCTCCTACGCTATTCTCATTTTTAGGAAGTCCTCTTCAGGCATTCGAATTTCCCATACAGTTAGAGTTGGAGACCTGGCAGAGGGCAATGCTTGAGCACTTGTGGTTAGAGCTGTAATCCATGCAGTTTCCTTCTCATTTAACGGCTAAGTATTCCAAAGCGCAGGTTTGTATTCCAGGGACTCTCCAAGAAGAGATTTGGCTCTCATTGCCACTTTTGATGGAGGGCTCTCCACACTTCTGAACAAGCGATTGTTCCTTTCAAGCCACAGTTTCTAGAAAACAAACTTAGGTAGCAACAACCAAACTGTTTTGAGCATGTCCTTTTTGACAAGACTGAAGGGAGAGGAGTCAGCCCAATTGGAAAGGAGCTCAACAGTTATAGTGGGCAGGATAGAGCTGGGAGTATCCGTGGGAAGGACTTCTTGCCATACCCCTATTGAGTAAGGACATGAAAGCAGTAAGTGGTCAATGTTTTCTTCATGATTCTTACACAGAGAACATCTTGAGGGGCCTTCCATGACTCTTTTTCTTAGGTTCTCAGCAGTGAGGATACTTCTGTGCGCTATATTCCAGCAGAAAAGATCAACTTTCAGGATGGACAAAGTGGACCAGACGAACTTCCAGTGGGTAGGATTTGGGGCAGCATGAGGGATCACCATTAAAGATTGGTAGCCTTCCGTTGTAGTGAAACTTCCAGATTTTTTACCCCAACCTCTCTTGTCCCTGGCAGCTTGGTTCAGTGGGGCTTTGCCCTGCAGGAGCTTGAATAGTATCTTTGCCTCCTCTTCAAGCCTGGAAGGGTGGTTGCCTAAATTCCAATCAATCCAATTGTTTTCATTATCCCAGGCAGAGAGGTCCCATAGGGTGAAGACATGCTACTCCTGAAGCCACTGTTTTATATTCTGTATTCCAGGATTTTTCCCCAGAGGCTCTTCCCCAAGGATTGAGTCTTCCCACACTTTGATTCTTTTCCCATTACCAGGGATCCAGTACAATAAATAACTGAAGTGTTCCAATGATTTGAGACAGAGTTTAAAGATAGGGGAACCTTTTTTATTGGGGGGGTTTTTATCTAAGAACCTTTGTCTCTGCCCTGTGAAGTATTTTTTCCACAATACCCTCTTGCTCCAGGTAGATCTTCCGGACGCCAGTTGCCAAAGGATTTTGGATCCCATAGCTAAATTCTGAGCATGAATACTTCTAACTTGGAGGCCTCCTTCTCTGTAAGGTCTTTGGATTTTGTCCCAGCTTACCAGATGTAACTTTTTTAGGTTTCCCTTCCCTCCTTCCCACAGAAATTTTTTGCAGAGACTTTCAATCTTACCGATGACTTTATTGGGGGCCAGAAGTATAGAAGATTGATAAATAGGAATACTGTAAAGAACAAATTTCAGCAATACTAGTTTTCCTACTAGGGTAAGCCAGCCGGCCCCCCACTTCTGAATCTTTGCTTTTAACTTGTCAATGATGGGGTTCCAATTCGCTGAGTTGTTGGCAGATTTAAAGATCGGAACACCCAGATAGGTGAAAGAGACCCAATTCTGTGGGCATTCCATTTCCAGAGCTCTGGAGATTCTTCCAATTTCTGTTCCAGGGCAGTTCCAGCAATAAATTTTGCTTTTTTGCATGTTGATTTTACTTCCCGAGACCTGATTGTAGATTTCAAGCTCCTTCTTGAATCTCCTTGCATAATGGATTCCAGCGCCACCCAACAGCAGAGTGTCATCTGCAAATTGGGCATGATTAATGTACTTTACATTTGGAGCCATGCGGAGACTAGAGAGGGAGAGATCTTGCTGACAATTGTTTAGCTGGAAGCTGAGCATAGAGGCCTGAATGGCATAGAGGAGCGGAGACAGGGGGCGTCCTTGGCGCAGCCCTCTTGAGGCCTGGAAAAAGTTTGTCGGTCTCCCATTGACCAAAGGAGCTATCCAAGGGGAACAAATGCATCCTTTAATCCAGCCAATGAGCTTAGGGGAACACCCAAAATTCTCCATCACCGTGAAAAGAAAATCATGTCTTACTTTGTCAAATGCATTGGCGAGATCTAGTTTCACATCCATTCCTTTCTCTTTTCGGTGGACGCTAGAATGGATGGATTCTTGAACAAGAATGACATTGTCTAGAATTTTCCTGCCCTTTATGAAACCTCCTTGGTTTTCGGGAACGATTCTCGGCAGAATTTTTTTGAGCCTATTGGCTATAATCTTGGTAACCAGCTTGTATCTTGTGTTGCAGAGGGAGATGGGTCTGAACCTGGAGAAATTAGAGGCCCCATGCTCCTTCGGGATCAAAGCCAAGAAAGAGGAGTTTGTGCTCCCTCCCAACTTGTGGTGTCTTTGAGAATTCCTTACTATCCGGAGAATATCATATTTGATAATATCCCAGCAATTAGAAAAAAATATGGCTGTGAATCCATCTGGGCCAGGGGCGCTGTATGGGTTCATATGGGACAAAGCAGATTTGAGTTCTTTCATGGTGATAGGGACTGCAAGGGCATCATTATCAGAGGCTTGAACCACTTTGGGAATTAGCGAGAGGGGGAAAGCGTAAGGGACTAAGGGTTCAACAGAGGGAGCTGTAAAAAGGTCTTGGAAGTGGGAAAAGGCAGCCTGTTTAATGCCTTCAAAATCTTTCACCAGATTGTCTTGATGGAAAATTTCTTTCATTGTTTGGAAATTTTTTCTAGCTTCGGCTTGTTTTTGAAAATAAGAGGTGTTTTTGTCACCACTCTCTAACAAAAGGCTTCTAGATTTTTGGCGCCAATACTCTTCTTCAACTCTGCAGGCTTTGTAAAAGGCTTTCTGAAGGTTAATTTCTATCTGAGAATTGCTTTCAGTGATGGGAACAGAATTCATGTGAGCTTGATGGTTTTCCAAGGCAGCTTGAGCATCTTTTCTGCAAGAAACCAGAGAGGAATGAAGCTTGTCCCAGTTCTTAAGATCATGTTTTAGTCGTTTGAGCTTTTCTTCCCAAATAAAGGAGGGGTTTCCAGTAACCTTTTTACTCTAAGAGTTGGCGACAATGTGAATAAAGCCATCTTGTTGGACCCACAAGGGACTAAACCTAAAGGGGATGGGGCCCAGGTTTTCATCAATGGAGAGATCAAGAAGGACAGGTTTATGGTCAGAGAAACAATTGGGAAGGATTTTGGACTAGCCATGAAGCCCCAGGGTGAGGAAGTTGGAGTGAACCAAAAACCTGTCTAGGCGGGCCGCGATGTGCCCTGGCCCTAGCCTTTTATTAGTCCAGGTAAAGTTGCCATTGGAGGGTTTTATGTCAACAAGATCCCATCCTAAGATGGTGTCTTCAACCCATTCCCAAGAGGGATCTCGGACAATGGAGCCCCCTTTTTTCTCATTTACATCCAGGGTGACATTCAGATCCCCTGCAATGATTAAATTTTCAGGCCTGTGGAGGCTGAGGAATGCTTCAATTGAATCCCAACAATCTTTTTTTTTCAGCTAACAAAATTGGAACATAGAGGTTGAACAAACTTACATGATGGACCGAGACTTTGTGAAGGAGTTTGGTGTAGATCCAGTGCATGGTACTGTGAACAACAAGCAACTCAAATATGGTGGGATCCCAGAAGGTGGCTAGACCTCCTGAGGCCCCCTTGGAGCTGACAACTTCCCCCGAGCTTTTTTTCCAGAATGCTTTTCCTGCATGGAGGGCAGAGTCATCCTCCATTTTTGTCTCCTGAACTAGCAAGATCTCAGGCTTATTGATTCTTACTAAGTCTCTCATTGCTTCGACTTTCTATGGACTGCCTAGACCTCTGTAGTTCCAGGAGATGTACCACATTATTTAATTTTAGAGGGGACGACCCCTTTGGAGGCCTGGCCTTGCTTGGATCTTGTATTCATCATACCTTTAAGAGTTTTCTGGGAGCCTTGCAAAATATCTGCGTAAGTGAATTCTTCCCTTTTATTTTTATTTGGTTTCCGGCCCCTTGGGTTCTTAGCTGGAGTTGCATGCGATATCTCAGACTCTGTGGATCCTTCATCAATGCCTCCTCTTGGATCAGAGTCTTCTTCCATTTCTCCGCGCGTAGGAGAGCTTCCAGATAAGGGGTTTGCCGGTTCAGGTTGGATTTCCCCTGGCTCCAACGAGGTGGCACCTTGGGTGCCTTGCGTCTCAACGGGGCCAACGCGATCAGGGGGAGAGGATTCCCGAATGAAAATAATCGAGGGGATTCTGGGTCATTCATCACCGAAGAACTTGTGCCTAGACCCGCGGAGGCTGGCTGCTGAATCTTGGCTTGAGGTTGGACGAGTTCCTTCGACGGGGCTTTAGGATCTGACTTCTGAGCATTGCTTGATGCTTTTTTTTCATTTGGCTTGGGGTTGGCCTTTCCTCTTTTGACCCTTTTCCATCCCTCGCCTTCTTCTTCTGGCTGGCCTTTTGGGCAATTGCGCTGGAAATGGCCATATTCATGGCAGAGCCGACATTTAAAAGGAAGTTGTTCATAATCGAGTTTCTGGAAGTGAGACCAAGAGCCTAAAGAGAGTTTGATGGCTTCTGGAAGACCTGCCTCCAGATCAACTTCAACACAGATCCTCGCATAGGAGCACTGGACTTTATGATCTACTTTGTCAATGAAGCGCCCTAGGGTATTCCCTATTTTTTCCAGGGCTTGAATATTCCAGTAATGGATCGGAAGATTAGGGAGCCGCACCCAGACCGGTGCCTCTTTGGGTACGTCAACTATTGGGTCAAAGTCTGGAGACCACTGATTCAGATAGAGTCCTTGCGTGCCCATAAAATAGGGGCCACTTCGGAAGATGAGATCGTGATCTTCTTTTGAGATAAATTTGAAGACGAAGAATCCTCTCCCCATCGGGTAGCAGGTGACACTGTGCTTCAGGTGGGGTCTCCAGTTACACTGAATCCAGTCATCCGTGGTTTTGGCTGAAGGCCAAAGCCCCATGAATTGGCCCACCAATCCTCTTTCAGCAAGGGCCAGGGCGATTTTGATGGAGTGCTCCTTTGGCAATGTGATTTCTGGTATTGTGTCGAGTTTCTTGATGAATTTCGGGGCCTCTTTGGCCACCGGATTCTTCCCTGACGATGCTAATAGCCTACGAAATGCCTCTTCGGCAATGATCGGGGAGGAGGGAGGGGGATTCCCTCCCCCTGGCGTGGCCATGACGGCGGCTTGGAGCCCAGGATCAAACCCTAGAGGAGGGCAGCGATCGCTTCCAGCGCGAGCGACTCGATCCAATCCTCCAGGTCAAGTGGGTGTTGCATAATAATTGCCAATGTTACTCTCAATTAAAAATATATAATATTATTGTTGAATATGTGTTATATTTTTTTTAAATAGATTATGTATCTTGACATGATTTATTTGGGGTTCTAATGTCCTCTTGCTTGGGGACATGGCATCAATGCCCCCACCATCTTCAAGTTTAGGAATGGAGTTCAAGTTTTTCAAACTCTTCAAATACAACATTGAAGTATAAATATAACCTACAATGTTTTTGAGACTATATTTCTTCTATTTATTAAAAAACAAAACACATACAGTGTGGTGTCCACTCTTTTAGGGAGTTGCATCCTTTGAATAACTTCTAACTCACAAAATTCACATTACCATGCTTATTGGTTTAAATCTTTAAGAAACCACAAAGAGTTAAGATGTGATCTCCATGGAAACCAACTCACTAACAACTAAATTATTTTACTTATAATTTCCTTATTTCATGGTAATGAATCTTGACCAGTAATAGAAATTATGAAAACAATACAATAAAATTTCTTAGTTTACTTAAAAATCAATATAAAAACTTTATTATTATTTTTTTATAATCCATTAAAAATTAAACAAATTATTATAATTTTTAATCTACAATTCTTTTGTATTTATCAAAAAAAATATATTCTAAATAAAAAATTAAAAGAGTAAAATAAACTTATAGACAAAGATTTTTAATAAAGAATTGAAATTGAAATTTCATACTTTTTTACCTTGCAATTTATATCTTTTTTTTTAGTAGAAAAAAACAGCTTCTATGCTATTCATATTGAATCAAAGGAAGATTTGCAAGTACATATAATGACAGATAGAGTTATAAGAAGTGACTGTATCTATCCACAACATCTAATTATCGATAAGACTATCTTCAAACATAAATCTAAAACCAACAAAGTGGATTTAAAATCCATACAGTCATAGGGTACCCACAAACTTTAAAACTGTTCAGTAGCTTATACAAATCACAACAAAAAGCTCCCTCCAAAAGATAATAATATTGAAAGACAAACCAAAATCAGAAGACATAGAAAGATATTTCTTCACAAAAAATATTCCCTTGTTCATACCGAAGGGATTTCTTAGAGAGAGAATCAACCATGGAGTTAAATTTTTTATCAATATGAAAGAAATCTATCCTCCTAAAAGCCTACTTTAGAACCAAAAAATTATTCAACCAATGCCGAAGGAGTAAAATATTCAGACGAGCTTTCCCTGCAAACCAATCCAAAACCACCTTTGAGTCTCCCACCACCATGAAGTCTTCAATATGAAGCATTTGAGAAAAAGTCAAGAGACTCCATAAACCACGCAGATATTATAACCCATACCAACTGCCAGATAAAATTTGAAATGATGATTTTCATTGAGTTTAATTACAGAACCAACTCCGCATGTCCCCCCTGCAACAACACCGTAAAAAGGCTTAAAGGATTTTCCCCAAAGTAAACTGGATTCAAGAAGGAATAAAAAAATTCTAAGCTTGAATCAAAAGGAAATTCCTTTATGGCCAACAAAATTTTGGTTACCACTCCAAAAATATTTCTTAGTGAATTCTCAAACATGATTTTGTTCCTGTACTTCCATATTCCCCACATGACAAAAAAGGAAATATATTTAAATTTCAACCAAGACAAAAACCAGGTTAAAAGAAAAACATTTAGAGACAAGGAGAACCACACTCCTTTGATCTTGAAGAAGTCACACACTTCTTTCCAAATTTCTTGTGCAATATCACAATCGAAAAATAAATGTTGAGAAGGTTCTTCACTGTTAAGACAAAGACTGCATGCTGTGGGACCATATCCTCTACGCTTTAAATTTTCACCAGTCATTATGCAGTCGTGGATACAAAGCCAAACAAAAAGAAAAAGCTTGACATGTATCTTCAACTTCCATAAATATTTATTCCACCACAAACCATCTACCTGCAGATTTAAAATCACTAATGCTCCATAGGCTGACTTAACTGTGACTGTCCCAAAAGACTAGTTCTAGGTCCAAACAATGTTATCCTCTTCATTATTAAGGGATATTCCATTACTTTAAAAAAAAATTCAAGTAATCATTCCACTCTATAGCCATAACTCCTTCCAAAGTCAAGTCTTGAGAAGACAACCAATCCTGGGCTCCTATAGAAATCAATATAGAAGAGGAGTTGATATGTGCTAGTGAAAATATATTTAAAGCGTTTAGATGACAAACCAAGGCATTGGATAAATTATAAGAGGATCTACCGCCAACAAAAGGATCTTGACCAATCAATACTCAAGAACCATTACCAACTGACCAAGCTATCCAGTTTTTCACCAAAGTCAAAGAAAACATAAGATGTCTCTAGAAATTTGAAGAAATAGAATACTTGTAGGAACTGCCCTCAACCAAAATATGACATCCTTACCCTTCAAATATATTTTTAACATCACTTTACTCCAAAGGCCAGGTCCAAATAGAGCTCTCCATAGAGATTTAGCAACCAACGCTTGTGCAAACAAATTTATATTTCTAATACCCCAACCTTCAAGGACTTTAGGCTTGGTTATCATATCCCATTTTGCTAGATGAAATCCTATAGGATTCTGAGATCCTCTCCACAAAAAACTTGTACTAGTTTGTCTAATTTTGGCTTTAATTTTTTCAGAAATCTTAGCAAGGCTTAACTAGTAAACTAGCAAGTTTTGTAGAACAACCTTTATTAAAACCAACCTTCCTCCTAGAGATAACCAATAAAGAGTCCATCCTACTATTCTTTTCTCAAACTTTTAGATGAGCCAGAACCAATCGAAAATCCTGTAATCATTTGGCTTTAGATGGAAGCCCAAATATTTTATCCCACTGTCAAGCAAAGTTGTAGAAATTCCACATATACTAACCATTCTATCCAAAAAATATTCATCAAGATTGTTGTGTATGAAATAAGACTTTTGACACTTTATTTCCATCCTTGAAGCTTGATAGAAATTTGAAATCAATTACTTAATTCCAACCCATTCTTCTACCGAATCAATACCCATAATTATCACACATCATCCACAAATAGAAGATGAGTGATTTCTATCCCTCTTGCAACTTTAAATCTTGTAAATTTGCCTTCAAATTTTGCCTTCTTAACCAACCTGCTAAAAGCCTCCACAACCAAAAGAAACAACAATGGGGTTGAATTTATACCTCTATTTATTTCTTAAATTAGTGATCGCATATTCATGTGTACAATATTAAGCATAGTATGACATTTGATGGGCATGTGGTGTCATTCCGTCTTGGGTGAAGCATCACCAACAAAACTACTAATCTACAGTATTAGATGGTAGAAATTCCACATATACTAATCTACACTATTATTTAAATTTCAAATAAATAAACTTTTGTATATATTTTACAAACTATTATTTAAATTTCAAATAAATAAACTTTTGTATATATTTTACAAGAATGGAGCAAAATTTCAAAATGCAATTTTCTCATTTTTCTTTCACAAATTATGTAATTTGGAAATTTTTTTTAACAAATTATTTATAATTTTTATTAATTTATTTACAATTTATTTATATTTTTTAAATATGTAAAAAATATTTATGCAAATGTTATTCTTTAATATTTCTTTCAAATTTTAACAATATATTTTTATTTAACAAATAATAAATAAATGATTAATTATAAGTAAATTAAAAATTTCAGATATTTAAGTAATTTTATATATTAAAAGTTTTTCTTATAATTGTTCAATTTGAAAAAAAGATTTAATAAATTAAAAATATAAGATATTTAAGTAACAAAGTAACAATTTTTAACTTAAAAAAACAACAACACATATTCTTAATTATTAGACCCACTCAAATATACTTAATAAATCATATTATTATTTTTTATAAAAAAAAAAAATACCACAACCAATAAATTAACCTCACATCTCTTTTCCACAAAATAAGATAAAAAAGGAAATCAATTTCAATTAATCCCAAAAAAGACTTTTCAAAATCCAAATGATTCAGAAAAGCCTGCTATTGTAATTATATTTTTGTTTGTCTTCATGTATATTATTATTATTCTACCTGCTGGTATATGGCAATCCCATGGAAGATTCACAAGAAGACTTATCCCAAGAAGACATAATCAATTAGCAAATGCACAATTCAACAGCCACAATATCAACATGATAGTATTTATCTTCACTTCACTCATCATAAATCAAAATTGTAGGTTAAAGCAGTGTGTAAGCATAAGACAAATTTGCTTTCAGTAGGTATGTTGATAGGAAAATCTTGTTATAAATAAAATCTCAAAATGGAAACATTATTATTAATTATAAATAGAATATTAAAATGATAATCATTTCTTCTATTTTAATAAAAATTGAAATTGTTTATTTTATAAAAATATTTAATTTAATTTTATGTATATTTTAATAATTATAAAGGGAATATTAAAATGTAATAAGAAAAAACTCTTATTTAAATTTTTTGTCATTCTTGTTATTTTATATGGATATGAAGTTTGAAGATGCAATGTCTCTAGAGAATCTTGGAGAAAGATAGAGCAGATTCAAAACAATTGTATACATTTTCTCAAAATTAAAGGCAATACACCCTATTTTATCCTCTTCATAGAAGAAAGTCTTTCCCTTATTGAGAGTGCAACTATGATTAGGTACTCAATGTACAAGAACAAGATAATTATTGGGTACCTAATGTACAAGAACAATATAAATGACATGGACGACAATAAGCTCCCCAAAATTGCTTCAAAATCTACCCAAAACCACCAACTCAGGATGACATAAAGATGCTAAGTCATTGTTAAATCATTGGGGAATAGAGGAAGAAGTAATTTTGCAATATGTCGATAATATTAAATATATTATTACATTTAAATTTAAAGAGAAAGTGTGGTGTGATAAACAATTAGAGAAACAAATAAAAATAAGATACTACAAGGAGATGGTCAACCCTAATATAGAAGTGTTGGAGATGTTACACACTCACCTAGGTAATTATTTTCATAAGGTTTCTTCCATAGATGAGAATATTCACTCTTGAGAAAATTCCCCAACAAATCAGGGCACCTCTCTTTAGTTTAGAGTCAGTTACACCTCAATTAGACTAGTGGTAGTCACTCATGCATGTCAACCTCAGTTTTATCACCAACAATTGCATGTTCACCTTGGTTTCCTCACTAGGATTGCACATATCTCATGCATGTGGCCAAGAGGGCACATATCTTGTGATTGCATGTGTTTCTCTCACTTCCACATGTGTGATTCAGTTAACTGATGATTGCATGGATCTGTTAACTAGGACTAGGTGACAAATTACTTCAGTTTCTGTCAGTGAGTGTATATATATCTCTAAATCAATACTATGGCGACTTCACTTAGCCATGTAGATTATATCATGTGTATTTTACCATTTTAGTCAATAGTTGATACACGTATTTAATTGTACTCTCTTATCTTCTCTCTCACAAGTTTTGTGTGTTCATTTTCTACTAACTAGGTTCGTTGTGAAAACTTCACATGGTATTAGAGCCTTAATTGCTAGGACGAAGCGCAAAAGCATTTCTATTTGCAGGTACATGAGGAATATGCAATCAAATAAGATGGATTACTTGTCAGAAATACTTCTCATGCCTCATAACTACTTCGAGTGGAAGCTGGAAATTTTTCATCAACTAAGATGCAGAGGTTTGTACTAGATTAATATGGCAACAGAGATTGAGACAACTTCTACTATCAAGAAGAACATGTGTCTCAACCACATGGATGAGGCATACAACCTCCTCTGCGTTTCTATGCCCCCCCAAGCTTTTGTTTCACATTAAAGCTTGTACCACACCATATGAGATTTGGACAAAGTTGGAGAATCTCTTTGGAAAACAAGATGAAATGAGAGGCCATATGCTCAAGGTCGAGCTAAATTCCTTAGATCTGAGGAATTTTGATAACATCTAGAACTTATTTATGAAATTCAATTCCCTCCTCCTTCATCTAAAGGGATGTGGAATAGGAAAATACACTCAATGAAATTAGTTAATCCTTTATATTCTGGAAAATCTTGGTCCAAATTATGTTGTTTTCTTCTTGTCTTTCCATACAAACTAATTCACTTCATGATCTACTTGGAAAATGCTGACATTAGATCAGTTTATTGAAGCCTCCGTTCATGAGCAAGACAAGCTCATAAATATGGGGATAATCAAGGGATCCAATGCCCATGCACTTGACGTGCATGAGAGCGACAACACATGCAATCTGAAGACCAAGAAAAAAGTAAAGGGAAAGGCACATGCACAACCAAAGAAGGAAGGGTACTCCAAACCCTTCAATGATTCCTCAGGATCAAAAGGTAGAAAATGAAAGAAAGGGATGACCAAGTGTGGTTACTACAACCGCGGTTATCATCCCGAATTTTCATGCATGAAGAAGTAGATTGATCAGATGGCACAAATTATTTAAAAGAACAACCTTGGAGATCACATTCCCGAAGTTGCCAAGAAGGAGCCAGAAGATCAAGCCAAATAAGGTAATTCTCATGCACTATTTTCCATTAACTCTTCTCTTGAAGCATGGATCTTAAATTCTCTTGAAAGTTCTAAACTAGCTAGATATATAAGAAAGAGAATCCCCATTCTTTCTTGCATGGATACATTTGACTGTAGAAAAATATCAGAGGTTATATTGTTGAGATAGATCTAAACTATACATAACTTCACAAATGTCATCCCGCACAACCCCCTCTAACATGTCTCTTTCTTTATTTTTTGAGAGCCTCGACAAGGTCGTTGAAGACGCATTAATCTTGCCAGTGGTGGACTCACCAAATATGGTTCCGGGAAATCCAGTTCAGGAAACACAATGCATGGATATCAGATAGAACATTTTGGTATAGGAAAAATGGTGGAATTCACACCCGATTCTGTAACCATATCTGATATGCGTGATAACTCCATGATTGTTGTTGGTGAGGTAAACCACCAATCTCGTTTGTATACTTTCAATAATTTCATTACTAAATCAGATTCTTCTTTACTACTGACGCATGTTGATGATACTAGTAAATTATGGCATGTCGAGAGATTCAACCATCTAAACTTCAAAAACATGCAACAAATATGCAAACAAGAAATGGTTACCAACTTTGCCAAAATACACTTTTCCAAAGGAGTTTGTCAAGGATGCATTCTTTGCAAACATCCCTGAGAGAAGTTTGAGAAAGGGAAGGCCTGTAGGGCCTCCTCTCTTTTGGATCTCATCCATAGTGATTTGATGGGACCCTTTCCTCATCCGTCCATGAACAAAGCAAAGTACATGCTTACAATTATTGATGATGTCTCACAATACACTTGGGTGTATTTTCTCAGGAAGAAGTCTGAGGTTTCTGAGAATATCCAAGAATTCAAAGTACATGCAGAGACTCAGTTGAAGATAAATATCAAAATCCTTCGCAAAAACAATGGGAGGCAATATGTGAACCGATATGTCCAACATCTTTGTTCAGAGACATGTATACATTTGCAACACACAACACCTTACACTCCACAACATAATGGAGTAGCCGAGAGGAAGAACAAATCCCTCAAGGAGATGGCCACTTGCATGATGCATGCAATATCTCTATATACCAAGATTTGGGCCCAGGAACTTAACTGTGCTAACCACATTCAAAATCCTCATAAATCTGTCAAGGATCAGATTCCCTTTGAGGCATGGAATGAAAACAAACTAGAATTCACCCACTTATGAATATTTGGATCACATGCATGGGCCCACATACCCTCTCAAAAGAGGAAATCATTAGATCCATAGAGTACTACATGCATATTCATGGGATATCCATATGGTGTGAAGGGTTACAAGTTACTTAATCCCTCTACTGATAGGCTCATCATTGAGAGTAATGTTTAGTTTGAGGAAACTCCCTTTCATGCACCATTGGAGCCACATGCAGAGACCTCTGTACCACTGCCTGCACTAGGCATAAGTGATGACGAGTCCACTCACTCAAATTATGGTTCATATCTGAGTTCTGAATCTGATTCAAAAGATGATGAGCATGCATATGTTGAGCCACCACTGATTCCCAAGTAGGCACAAACCAGTACCACCCTACTGGCAACATGAGACCTTATGGGGGATCCAATAGATTAGAGGAAGATGAGGTCTCAGTTTGAGGTTTCTCCTCATGCACTCAAAACTACAAAACCAATGATGTCCATGCATTGCTATATGGTTCTAGCTTTAGACTCACAGACGTATGCAGAGGCTGCAGGGAATCCATTCTGGGAAGTTTCCATGCAGGAGGATTATATCTCTCTCCTCGAGAACCAAACTTGAGATCTAGTTCCACTTCCTTAAGACATGAAGTTTGTCCGATGAAGATGGGTCTACATGACCAAGAAGGAAACAAATGGACAAGTGAGCAGGTAAAAGGAAAGACTGGTTGCCAAAGGTTTTCAACAGATCCACGAGATAGACTATGATGAGACCTTTTCTCTTGTAGCAAAGATGGACTTCATCCGATTGTCCCTTTCCATTGTAGCAACGGGGGTGGGAAGTTCACCAAATCGACGTGAAGAATTTTTTTCTTCATGAGGATCTCTCAGAGGATATTTACATGGAGTAGTCTCAGGGGTTCATTCATAACTCATCCTTAGTATGCCAACTGAAGAAGTCCCTCTATGGCCTCGATCAGGAATCTAGAGCATGGTATGCGAAGATGGATGCCTACATGCTCTCTCACCACTTTTTCATATGCAAATCAGATTCGAACGTCTACATGCCGAGGACATCAAATTCCTTGTTGATCCTAGTTCTCTATGTTGATGAGCTCCTGATCATCGGAAGTTTGGCCTCAAAAATTGGTGCGGTCAAAGACATTCTGCACAACAAATTCTCTATGAAGGACATGGGTCCATTGCACTAGTTCCTTGGTCTCGAGATTAGTCAGGATGCTTCAAGCATCAATCTATCTCAGACCAAGTATGCTTAAGATCTCTTGGTTAGATTCCACATGACCGATTGCAAGTTAGTAGCCACACCCTTTCTGTCTGGGGTACATCTTGAGGATGGAGGGGGTACACCAGTGGTGGACAACACCTTGTATCGATAGTTTGCGGGAGCCTTCTCTATCTCACCCACACCCAATCAGATCTTTCATATGTTGTGGGGGAAATTTCTAGGTACATGTAGGAGTTGCATGAGCTACACTAGAAAGCTTCTAAGTGCATCCTTAGATATGTTCAAGGAACCACATGTTATGGGATCCACTATGTAGTAGGTTGTGCATTGGATCTCATGGGCTTCACTGATTTTGATTGGGTTGGAGATAACACAGATCACAATTCCACGTATGGGTATGTGCTTAGTTTAGGTTTTGGTCCCATATGTTGGTCGAGCAAAAAGCAGTCAACTATTTCTCTATTGCCAACATAGGTCGAGTATAAAGGAGTGGTCAATGCCACTATTCAGGCACTTTGGCTTCAGAACTTCCTCACTGAGCTTGATATCTAGTTTCATTTTTTGACTGTCATTTGGTGTGATAATCAGAGTACTCTCAAGTTTTGTAGAGACCTAGTGTAGTGACAACAAACCAAACACATCGAGATCCATATGCATTACAACAGAGAGTTGGTACATGACAGGATCATCGATTTGCAGTACTGTCCATCTACCGAACAGACTACAAACATATTCACCAAGACTTTTACTGAGTAGAAGGTCCACCTTCTACGCGATCGTCTTGGAGTGAAGGACACAATTGCTTAGCAACTGCCTTTCTTCCTTCTTCTTTTTTGATGCATTGTACTTTGAGGGGGGGGTTTTCCCATGAGGTTTTCCCTCTTTCCTCCCTTTTTTCAATGTTTCATTCTTAGATGCATTATACAATGGGTCCCTGACATGGCCTTGGTTGTCAAGACCCATTCATCATGTACACCCTGGTAGTGTTCAGGGGGGGTGTTGGAGATATTACACACTCACCTAGGTAATTCTTTTCCTACGATTGCTTCCATATATGAGAATATTCTCTCTTGAGAATATTCCCCTACAAATTAGTGCACCTTTCTTTAGTTTGTAGTAAGTTACACCTCATTTAGATTAGTGGAAGTCACTCATGCATGTCAACCTCGGTTTTATAACCAACAATTGCATATTCACCTCAGTTTCCTCAAGGAGTGCACATATCTCATGCATGTGTCCAAGAGGGCACATATCTTTTGATTGTATGTGTTTCTCTCACTTCCATACGTGTGACTCAGTTAACTGATGATTGCGTGAATCAATTAACTAGGACTAGGTGACATATTGCTTCAATTTCTGTCAGTGAGTGTCTAGATATCTCTAGATCACTACTATGGTGACTTCACTTAGCCATGTAGAATATATTATGTGTATTTTACCATTTTACTCAATAATTAATACAATTCTTTCATTCTACTCTCTTCTCTTCTCTCTCACAAGTTTTGTGTGTTCATTTTCTACTAGCTAGGTTCATCATGAAAACTTCGTAAGAATATCAAAAGTATCTCTCAGTTTTGAATAACACAAAGAAGAAAATCAACATTGCTAAAATGAGAACAAACTCTTATGAGTTGCATAGTGTGACTGGGTGTTGGACAATTCCCAAAACATTGTGGGATGAAAAAATTTGTTATCTTTGTGACACTAAGAGGGTTGAAGATGAAAAACACTTTATCTTAAAGTGTCACACTTATGCCCAAATTAGATCAGAATCTCAAAATATTTGTCACATTACCAACCTTTCTAACCTTCTAAGTCATCAAAACTATGGTGATCTTGAAACACTTTTCTTAATACTTTTCGAGCACAGAAATACAATTCTAAAAAAATCCAAGTAATCTCTTACCTTTCTTAATATCCAATTAATAATCATCATTAATTATAAATAAAATATTAAAATGATAACTATTTTTCATTTAAATAGAATTAATTTTTATTTTTTAATTTTTTTTAGTATCTAATTTATCTTCCTATATACTATGAATTATAAATAAAATATTAAAATAACAAACCCTTTATCAATTTTAATGGAAAAAGTAATTATTTTTTTCTTTAAAAAAAGAAATCTTCAGTGTATTCTATTCTCCATCATAATAGGGAAGTGTTCAACATATTCTCCAAACTGCTGACCTTTCCCACCTACAAAATTTGAAGGATCGAGGGTCAACATCTGAAATCAACTCCACCATGCCAAAGTCTGTGTCCCCAATATTGCAAAAATATCATTGAAAGCAACTTTCAACGTATTTTCTTCCAGAAACCTTTGCCATATGACACACGGCAAACTTCCATACAGACACTGCCCCCACATTGACCCCAACACCTCACATTCCCTCACGCTGCCATGAATGATTTCACCCACACTCTACGAATTCTCCATCGGGTAAAACCTTATCCACGTCATATGATAATTATTGTTAAACATCCCTTCCACATAATCCGAAGTAACACAAACCATCTAAAACTTACCTTAATGGTAATTGGAACCCAAAATTTACTTACAAAGTGAATACTGAAAACCTTGATGGTGCCCAACAACTATGAGAAGAGTAATAAAAGTATAATGCTCATCTAATGAGAAATTTCAGGGTTGCAGAACACTTTACAACTTATGTGGGCCCATAATTGCAACTTTTACTTTATAAAAGTGACTTAAGCACGTGATCTCCATAAGGATTACACCAAGATCATCATTGTTCATAAACTTTGTGACTTTATCTTCTAAATTTTTCATAACTTCTTTCAACTGCTTAAAAAAAAATAGTTTTCATTCAACAACTTAAAAAAAACCTTTAACAAAAAACTATTCCTTCTAATTGGGTGAACACCATATTATCCTATCTTTATACATGAAAAAAGGAGTAAAATGAAAATAAAAGACATCTTCAAAGTCACATATCATAAGCATATTCTAAAATGGTCCCTTCCAACTATTTAAAGACCACCCAAGTTCCACATTCCAACCTTGTTCCATATTTAGAGAGTCCATCGACAATCTTGTTTCTATCCCTATAGATATGTGAAAAGGAAATGTGTGAGAAATCTTATATAATAGACTAAATGTCATTATAGAGAGGTTGTACTATGAAGTTTCTCAAAGCAATTTCCTTTTGCATCCATTGAATAACTAACAAAGAATATCCAAAGATTTGAATGTTTGAGACCCCAACCTCATGATCTAGTCATAGGACCAATTTGAGAGCCATGTTCACAAAAAATGTTGGTTTCCTAGCTAATTCTTTCCTTAAATGAAATGGTCTGTTGGAGTTATATACAATATTCCACCTACTCCCTCCCCTAGGTGGAGTTTCTTGTGAAGCTCCATCAAAGAAAACCCAAGGAACAGGCTTGCTAATTCCCATTTCCTTAGATTTGTGCAATTTAAGTTTGTCCTGATATTTTGGGTATGCATTAAGGATATTTAATGCCTGGACAACACATTTTAATGGTAACATCTCAGTGTTTTCAAACAATTTCATATTTTGGGCCAACCTGACTCCCCATACAATGTTTAAGGGTAGGGATCTAACCTATTTTAAAGCCTTGTTGTCACACCAATTTTGAAAGGACACTTCAATACTTTCTCCTACCCATAAATTTTGGTGCCCTATAAACCTTTCCACTTACTTCCAAACTTCTAACTTAAAGGAGAAGGTTATGAAGAGATGAGCATTTCTCTCTTTTGCATGTTGGCATAGACTACACAGTCTAGGCCCAACAAAAGATCTTTTTGTAGAATATCCTAGTTAGGAGCCATATTGTTCAAGATCAACCACATGAAGATTTTTTACTTTGAAGGGATCTTAAGTTTCCACATGCCTTTCCACCACTAGGCATGTACATCTTCTCTACCCTCCTCGGCAAGAGCCTCATATCCTAGTTTTGGTACATATTCTCCTAATGGATTTAGGGACCATACCAGTTGGTCTTCCTCTTCTTTGATTTTGATGTTGCCATATTTTAGAGAACCATTCATCTCTTCCATTCTCTTGCATTTTCTTCCCCATTTCCTAAGTCCCTCTAGGACAACCAAGCTTGGTTCCATATACTTTTCCTGACCTAGTTCAGAACATGTTGTAACATATAATATCCTTTGTTGCTCAACTCATGTATTAGTTGGTGTGATAGCATGTGCCTGCCTTTGTTGCCAACCCAAGGGTCCAAACCAATTTGCACTCTATCACCTTTGCCCACTTGCCATACCAACCAATTCCCCACCAATTGAAAATAAAAAATTATTATTTTCCACAAATTTGAGGTATTATATAATTGATTAATTAGATTTTTGATCCATTCCTCTCCACTATCTGGAGCAATATATTTCACTTTTACAACCTTTACCCACAACCCAAATCCTTAAGTCAACCTCCAAACATTTTTTGCTACTAGGGTTTTTGAGAAGAAAAAAAGTTTCTTCAAGCCCCAACCACCCTTTTCCTTTGGGAGTGCTAGTTCCACAATGCAAGGACAAAATATTTTTTCTCTTGTTTCCCAGACCAAAGGAACCTATAATATAATCTTCTAATAATTTACATTATTCCTTTTAGTATCCATGCTAGGGACATGTAGTATATTGGAGTTGATACTAGTATCGCTTTGAACAGAACCATCCTCCTTCCATGGGATATCCATCTATTGCACCATGAATTAATCTTTCTTTCCACTTTGGGCCTTAACCATTTCCAATCTTCTTTTTTGTACATATTTGGTTTTAGGTAAAAACCCAAGTATTTCAGGCCTTACTATAAGTCCACTTGTTGGTAAGGGAACATTTGTGAAACAAAGATCTTCTCTTGCTCAAAAAATCCCGACATGGAGATCATTGGTTTTTGAGGGTTTAATGTCATTCTTGTCACTTTCCAAAATAATGTCATGATGTCTCTAATTTTTTCAATCACCCTTTTCGATATTTCACAGAAAATCAAGATTTCATCCACAAATAGTAAATGAGTGACACTGCATGAAGTTTCTATTTGAACTCCTTTGAAACTACCATTGTATGTGGGATCCTTTAGTAGCCCACTTAGTCCTTCAACGACTATAAGAAAAATGAGCAGGGATAGGAGGAACCCTTGTCTAAGGCCTCTTCCAATTTTGAAGAAAGGGTATGTTGCCCCATTTATTAAAACAATAAACGATGAAGAAGTGATGCAGTTATTTACTAGGATAAGTTTGAGATATAACTAGCTTACCTTGTCATAAAATTTGTAGAGGTCCACTTTTATCACCATTGACCTTTGATTCTTGATTTTATTTGAATATAGACCTTCTTTAGCAATTCCTAAAACCTCATGAATTTGTCTTCCCTCTAGAAATCCAAACTATTCTTCTAAAATTTACCCTCATAGGATTCTTTTTAGTCTTCTTGCAATTACCCTTGTAGGATGTGTAGTTTGTTGCTTGTTTTGTATGCAGGTCAATATTAAGAGGATAGCTGCCAACAAGCAATCAAGTGTGAAGGGGGATCGACATCGAATATCTGGAACAAGGTATGTTGGTCTAACCATGTATTTGCTGAAAAGGAATGGGGTTTAAGTTTGAGGACGAAGGTAGAAAGTAGATTTCTTTTGGTCATATCTGCATGCATAAGATAACCCTATTTGCTAGTCCGTAAGGGGATTTCCCTCACAATAGAATTGGCGACCATACTGGGGATGTCTCTAGGGTTCTTGGAATTTTATTTTTGGGTAGTTTTAAAAGACTGGTTTTCTTGCCTGTTTTTTAGTTTCTGCAAAGTCTGAGTTAGCAGAGAGTCTGGTTTCCCATACTAGCTGTCTCTGTTATTTGCTTGACTATGTTTTTTTGAGACCCACAGAGGTACACACGGCCTATATAAGGTCTGCACGCGTGTACCCGCGCCCTACTCTCTTACAGCCTGTGTGTAAATGCTAGCTAAAGAAGTAGCAGTAGAGTGTAGAGTCCAGAAAATTTTTGAGGCAGTGATCCTCTTCCCTGTCAGAATAAGACATTCTCAAGGGTTTTCTGGAATTCTTTCTAAGTCTTAGTTGTTTGCAGTCTTGTCTCGGATTGGTTTGTTTTACGAATTTTTTCCTTACATTGTTTTCTTTTTCTATTAAAGAGAGTGTCCAAGCCTTCAAGAGATCCTGGTTCTCAATATTAGTGGTCTCTTCCTGGTTTGGATTGTCTGTTGTTATTTTTTTCAGAGTTTTAGAGATACACGCGGCCTGTAGAAGGTCAGCCCGCGTGTACACGCCCTTTGGCTCTATACAGCTCGTGTTCACACGCTTGTTGTCGGATTATCAGTAGCATGCTTGTGCAGGATAGTTTTTGTTGAGGGTAAGGCAATCATCCTTTCCCTTGATGAGAGTTATACCTCTCAGGTTTTTGAATCTCTATCTTAGCAGTCAATAGCTTATGATTAATCTTAGCCTTAGCTTGCTTTTTCTCATTTAAAAGTTGTCATAATTTTTTTTTTTTAGGGTTTTTAGACAAGTGGGAGAGTCATTTTTTAAGTTGCTAGTGGGTGATTTATTGAAGTGATTCTTTGCGATCTGCGATTAGGCCATAATTGTTTTTCTTGGTTTTTTACTTGTTGGTATTTTTCCTTTTTGCTTTATCAACATTTAAATAAATAAAAAAATCTCTTTCATTTTCTTGTTTGGTTGAAGAGTGTGATTCTGCATTATTAACCAGGGAAAAGTCTTTTATTTCATAAGTTCTTTGCAGTTTACTTAGATCATAAGTATCTCATAGTCGAGTGAAATTCCTTTTGAGTTTGCTGTCCAAAATCTTAGAAAATTAAAAAAAAAAATAAAAAAAAATTGAAAAGTTGTTGAAATTTTGCATTAAGTGAAAGTTTTTGTTTCCAGCTTTTTATTCGTTTTTACTTTCGCTTTTTACACATCATCAGTTTCAATTTAATACCCCTTGACATAAGGCAAGACATAAAATTAACGCTAAATCTAAAATTTATTAGACTTTTATGTTTGTAGGGTTAACCAACTAGTTCAGGATTAAGGCCTTGGATTAGGTTGGAGAGGAAACTCTTCAAGGCCATTACAATCAAACATTGGAGTCTGAGTTAGGGAGTGTCTAAGTCCAGTATCGTGAAATTTATCTGGTACCCCCATCTAACATAGGGGATAAACACGAGGTCACGTGCGGAAAGGTAGCGGAGATAACCCCTCCAAAGTTGGACCAATCGTAGTGGAGAAAACATATAGAGGGCTTGTTTTGGGATTTTGTCGATTGCATTTGCCATGGGGCTTCGTGGGTCTCGAATCTGTTATAGGTCCTTAGTTGTCTTCTGGACCACTTGCTTTCGATACCCTTGATAGGTTTCGAGCTTGATACTCTTTTCATTGTGGTCTACCCGACTTTCGACTGTACCTGTCTGGTGACTGTTCGCGCGCTAGCAACCTAGTTGCCTATCTTTTTTAGGTACATACACAGGTGACTGTGGGGGTATACCGCGGTACCTAGGAAAGACATCGGGCCACGCTTTGTAGAGTATACCTGGAGGGTGCTTCCGTTTTCGAGTTGCACTTGCATTGGTAAGTTTCTCTAGTGTTGGTTGTTGTAACTGTTCTTCCAATTAATTTAGTGTTTTCCTATCTTATCTTCTAGGGACCTTTTTAGTGCGTGTTGTTTTTGAACAGTTAGACTACCCTAGTGTGTCTTTGATCCTCTCACACAGTGGAGGATCACGAGCTCCGCCAGTCACGAAGGCTTCTTGGCCTACCGCTGGTTACACTAGAGCCACCCCCGCCACCACTAAGGTGAAAGCTAGACCAACAAGGGTCTTCTGAAGCGACCGGGTCACAAGAAATTGTGCCTGACCAACATCCAGAGGAATCGACCGTTTTAGACCTTGGAGCACAAGATTTTGGTCTAGTTGAAACCTCCACCACTGATCTTTCGGCACCCACCATCGTACCTATTTATCCTTACGAGTGCCAGACAGTATTGCACGCAGCAATGGAAACAAATGTTGTTACTCCTTCTGGGAATTCTTCAATTCCCACTACGGTCGTCACCACAGGAGAGTTTTCACCTCCTAACCCACCATTACTGGTCCGAGCCACCATGGTCTCGACCGCCTCTACATCGCACAGTGGTCCGATCCCATCTTTGGCAGAGGCCACAACCCCTTTCATACCAAGTGCGACAGACCCTCCGTTCTCATACGGGATGCTTAGTTCGGTACAAGTCCTGTACTTTCCTACTCCACTTTACAGACTTCAGGTCTGGGGGCAGGGAGCTCTAGCGCTCCTCTGCAAGGTCACATGGGGGGAACTCCTACTCCTTTTAACGCTTTCCTTTACGGAGGAGGTCATGTACCTCCTTCGTCCCCTTCACTCGGTGGCTCGCATCAGTAATCCGCCGGGCAACCTACACACCATAGTTTATTTGGAGAGGGGCGTCAAGGACCACCTTTGCATAGTATGCCGGTAGGTTCGACACCATTTTCTTTGATAGGAATGTTTGGTAACAACGCCTTCTCGTCAGCCTCCTTCCCGACTAGGGGCAATCCTAGTTTTGGACAACCTATTCCTATGCAGGGTACTATTCTTGCACAGGGGG
>JASDQU010109550.1:159386-172490 GCA_032191745.1 Picea mariana | reverse complement strand
AATAAAATAAATGCAGAAATAAAACACAGAAGATACACAATACAATAGAGACATAGATATACGTGGTTCACCCAGTGTGGGCTACGTCCACCAGAGAAATTACCAGGTCCTTCCTTTTTATTATCCAACAAAATGAAGGGATACAACCTACAACACACCCATTGTAACTTCCTCTTCTTTCTCTCACAATCTCCTCTCTCAGAATACAATATTCACACACATACACAGTCGTAATACAATTCCCTCACAAAAGAGGGTTTGCTTCTAGGGAAAAAAAAAAACTAACATAACTTCTACCGTCAGATTTGCGACCTTATAATGAACGGTCCATATTGACTCCGAAATTACAATATTTTACAAGGTAATTTTCTTCAATATTTTTCTTTAGGGGAGCTGCCCCTGAATCCCCCGTCAGGGGTTGGGGGGATACAAAAATTGTCATTGCCCCACCCTGGACCCCCCTGGCAACAGTTGTGGGGAGGAAATCCCCCACACACCCCCATTTAGGGAATGGTGTCCAAGCACAGCTAAAACAAACATCTGAATTAGGAAAAGAATTAGGCTCCAAAACCAACAGAATGTTGTAATTCCATGCTTGGTAGAGAAAGAAAGGTAGCGTTGAAGGCTCCTCACATCTTCCCATTTGTTCTAGTATCCTCTACCACCCTTCTTAAATAATATCTATAAAAACAAAGTAACCTAAAAATAATTCCATAGGAAGGCCATCTGGCCTTGGACTTTTGTCCTTCTGGAAAAATTGGAGAGTACTAAGCAACTCTTATTTCCCCACTTCCTCTGTCAAAGCTTGATTGTATTCATGATTGAAAATTCTTGGAAACAAGTTTGAAATTTTTAATAACTCTACTATACTGGCACGAGAGTCTTCTTTGGAGAGTGTTGAGAAGTATTTTACACCCTCTGCTACTATATCCTTGAATTTTTGTGCCCACGCACTATCTTCCTTTACAATTATCCAAACTGAATTAATGTTCCTTCTATGATTGGAAAACCTGTGAAACAAACTTGTATTTTCATCTCCTATTTAAAGCCATAAAGCTATGATTTTAAGCTACCATTCTTTCTCTTTCTCTAGGAGGATTTTCCTTCTTTTTTTCATCCAACAGTTTCACCTCTGATTTTTGCTCCTCTGTTAAAAAACCAAAACCTTCATTACTATAGAGATCTTCGAAAGCTTCCTCTAGTTCCTTGAGGGTATTGTCATCCTTTTACTTATTTTCTTTGGCCCATTGTATAGCTACCTTCTTGGATTTGTTTAGGATTCGGTGGAACTATATAGAAGCAGACCCTCTTAAGTTTTCATTATAAGGTTCTGATATTTCTTTAACCTTGATTATAAAAATATCATCTTTTATCCATTCAGGGTTCATCTTGAAAGGACTAGTAGGATTTTCTTGGGAAGGGGATATTTCTAGGATGACTGAACTATGATCATAATCCCCTTCTACAAAAACCATTGTATTATATGATTTAATTCATCAAGAAGAGATTCAGAAATTAGGAAACCATTAAGTTTCTTAGCAATACGTGCCTCTTTGGTTCTTTTGTTTCTCTAGGTTGGAGCCAATTTTATAGGCTCAACATCTAGTCGACCTAATTCTTCCAATTTTTTGATAAAATAAAGAGCAAGAAAATCCACCTATGCATATGGTCCTCATACCTATAATGATCCTAGAGTAAAATTAAGGTCCACTCCCACCACTACTAACCGAGTTTGTAGCTAGTCCATGTGAAAAAACTTGTCTCATTCTTTATCCTGTCAACATATGTCCCATAAACATTCAACAAAATAGTCTCTTTCCCAAGATCTTGAGAGAACAGGGAAGTCCCTAGACCTATTGTGAAATCCCAGGAATTAGTCGGTTTGAAAGAGCATCTCTTCCACCCAGTTATATCCCCCCCCCCCGCAATCTTCCAATAACATCAATAAAAGAAAAATCCCAAGTTCCTAAACTTTTGGAGAGTTCTTGAATGGTTTTCTCCCCATTGGTCATAACCTTTTGTAGAAGAATGATATAGGGGTTAATTTCCTCTACCAATCTTTTTGAGGCCAATTTTTTTGAAGGGTTGGCTAACCCTTTGTAGTTTAGGGCCATGAGAATCATTTGGAGCCCTTTTTGGGGACAATTTCTCTAAGGTCCCCTATCAAGGAAAGTTGTTTGTCACTTTTTATTTATAAGGAAGCTTGTTTTTTAGCTAGAGATGTAACGTCCCCTAGCCCAACTGAGGTCCATTACGTGCAAAATGCTCATAAAAACTAAAAATTTATGTCAACTAAATTCCTATAGCTTATCATCTACGGATTACATACATATTTAATAGTTGTCTATTACCATAAATTAGATGCATCTACATCATTCTAAAATTACCCATGAATGCAGTAAATAACTTATTACATTATCATATTGACGCAACCTGCCCCTCACCGAGCAAGCCGCTCCCACCAGGACCTTCTGACACACGAGCCCGAAGAGTCAAAGTACTCTTCCTCCCTACGCGGGAGTCCACTACCCACAGTAGGCTCCTTCAGATGTCTCCCTCTTCGGAAATCGGGATATCGTGACTCGGGAGTTCGCGGTTTACGCGAACACAATTTACATACAAAAGAAAACCCTGATCCCCGATGGTCAACGGTCAACAACTTACATTCGGGAGTTTCCCTATCGGGAAATCGTAGTATGCGATGTCATGAACCCTTGACACCACAAGTCCCGAACCCTGAACTCCGATAGCACGTGCAGACTTGGACCTCCCACCTTCGAACTCTGGTATATTGCCACCTGTCTCCCACTCTGTCTTGGGGACCCACCTTTCCACGTCCTCTTCGGGATTTCGCGGATCGTGAATCCACGAGGCAAAGTTTTCTTGTTGACGAAAACCCCGAAACGTCGAACCCCGATATCCGGGATCTGATGCCACGCGTCTCTCTGATGATCGACGGCCCCAGTTGATTCAGGAAATCGCCGGTCGCGATTTCAAAGAGCTTGAGCTCTTGTCTCCAGGAACGCCGAACGCCGAACCCCGACTCACAGGGATCCCACGCCACGTGTCCTCTCTCTGATCTACGGCTCAGGTTGACTCGGGAAATCGCCGGTCGAGATTTCGAAGAGTATAAAACTCTTGCCCTGTGAAACGCCGAACGCCGAACCCTGATCCTCAGGGATCTGATGCCATGTGTCCCTCCGATGATCGACGACTCTGGTCAACTTGGGGAATCGCGACTCGCGATTTCACCAGGTGTAGGACTCTCACCTCGCTAATCCCCGAAGGCCGATACCCCGAAGTCCGATGGATTTGGGTCTCCACTCCTGTGCTCACGGATTATCTCTCGCACAACTCCTCCATGATTTGACGGTCCTCGGGACTTCGCGAAACTTCACTGGAGTTTCACGTCGTCGATTCCCTTCTTCTTGAAGAGTCCCTCCGCTTCGCCACCTTTTTCCTGTATGAGCTCCTCTGGAGTCTGTTCCCACTACGACACAAAGGTATCTTCCAGGCCTGTTCCTGCGATGCTTACAAGGAACTATCCCTCCTGAGCTTTGTATCTCTATGACTCCTTCAGGGACTTCTCACGTTCTTCCCATGCCCAACTTCCAACAGCTCTCAAAGCATTGAAGTCGTTTAGACTTGCGAAACCCTGCTAACACGGTCCGGTCCTCCTTCTCTCAAACTCGGCTCTGAGACTTCAATTCGACCTACACTCACCTGCTCGGTTCGAACAACCCAACATAACCCTGGGCAACAGAGAACGAAAGTTCAACTGCTCAGCCTCCTCGGTGCACTCTATGCGAAGGAATTCAACTGCACTCGATGCATGAATCTCCTGGCTTAAGAAGAGAAACAATTGAAACTCATTCCCTCATTCTCTCAGGTTTCTAACCTGATAGGCAATCACATATGCAGCATATAAAAGATAAGCATAAAAAGACGCAAGCATGAAAAAGGATAATATCAACAACACACAGAGATCAAACACATCCATGGAATTGAATCAAAGCTCTTCCTATTAACTCAATATATGTACATGGAGGTTCTTTACAAATTCTCTGCTTGCTCTCTCTTGCTCCTGTATGAATGGGAATCATCTTACAATGATACAAGTGAGGGTGTCTATACTCCGTTTTCCCTCTCAAAAGGTAAACTGTCTAATCTACAGTTAATTCCTACCTATCAGCCTTAATAGTATTAAGTGCCTTCCTATCTATAACATAATACAAGTGCGCTCGCTTTGAATGCCTTTAGTTAAACGACGGCGCAACAATACCAAGGTAGAATTCAAAATTTGAGGTTTGCTGGCTTGTCCAGCTGTCTCTTCTTTCTCCTCGCGCTGGTTCGTATGATGAATTGCGGATGCTCCTGCATCACATATAAATCATTCTCAATTACAAAGTTAATGCACAACAAATAAGCTCATAATACAAATAGAAGCAAGATAAAACACTTGTCTTTTAGAAATAGTTGTGCAACTGGATACTTGGGATAGACGTTCCACCCAACCATAGACTTGTTGTTTTGAATCTCAGCAACAAGTCACCCCCGAGCTGAGGCTAGTAATCCACTAAATAGGGTGGTCTCTCACTGTCCACTCACAGCTCAGAAATCCCACAACCCAATGGTATTCTCCTATTGCTATCCCTATTTTCCACCAACTCTCTTCCTCTTGACATGCCCAACCCAAGGAATGTTTCCCTTCATTGATCTTAGTCCCTCATGCATCCCATTAATTTATCAGGGCATTTATTCTCTATTCTTGTCCTGCATAGATTCTCTAGCTCCAAACACTCTTTTCTACTCTCTACTTGTTGTTTGTTCATGCCCAAAACCTGATTGTCTAAAAACTTTTGTAACAAACCCTACAAATTTTCTCTATTTTGGCTTACTTTCTTGATTCACACACTTCGCCAAGCTGATTGTACTCAACCCCCATGCTCCAAATAACTATGGGATGTGACTTCTCACACCCACCCTCTTACATGCATTCAATGATTGGCTTTGGGGACAATCAATAAAAAAATAGAGTTTAATACAAATGATAATAAATTTTAGGAATGTGGGTTGAATTAATAGAGATGGGCAATTCCCCTTGGACCCCTCTCTTAGACATTACCTATACCCTCCCCCCTATTGTGGATTAATTCATTCCCCATATATGTCCATTTCCCCTTAGTAGTTGGCATCACATTTTATTATAAAAATTTAGTAATACATTTTGCATATACATTTCTTGGCCATAGCCAGATTTTATATGTACATTAAGAATTAATTACACTAGGGATTATAATGGGGATGCTACAAGAGACATTATGGATTTCCTTCCCTTATGATGGACTTTTAGACATGTTTCATCTAGAAGCCCCAAACCCCCTTCCTCCTTTCCATGGAAATTAAGGGTTCCTTTACTCCTTGACCTTAGATTATATTTCACAGATTCCTTGGGAGATGAGACTATGTGGGTCTTAGAGTATTATGTATCATTATTTAAAATTTCATAGGAATTAGAAAGTGGATTTTTAAATGCAAGACCTTCCTCTATCATATGAATGGTAAGAAGAGGAGACATGCTTGAGTTTTTTGTCCCTGAAAGGCTTGGGAGGAAGTCAATAATAGGTTCATGTTCCTTATTATTAGAAACTACACTCGAGTAAACAAAAACCATTTTTTTCACATGATTTTCATTTATTTGAAGGGGTGGATTGATGAGATTTACTTGGAGAAAAATGGCAGTCCTCGTTGATGGATTGTTTGACGATCAATGGATCATTGGGTTGTCTTAGATCCATAGGATGAATGGTTGTTACTCTAGCACCTTCCCAAGTCCACCAATATCTCCCTTGTACTTCAAAATCTCTAGAGATTTTGTGTTTAGAATATGTTCTTTGGAGTCTCCCTCTCCCATAAGAGTATTCTCATTTTGTACCCATATTTTCTTGGAGGTTGAGTGAGTGCATTCTACTGTGAGATGCCCATAGTTGTGGCATCGTTTTCATATGAAGGGTATTTCTTTGTAGTCTAAATTTAAGTGATAAATATATAACTCTCTATGAATTTTCATGGACTTTGCTAGCCCTTTGCCAAGATCCAAACCAACTAAAACATGTGCTATACCCATATAATTTGATTCTTTGTATGACAAATCCATATCATAGAAAATGGTTAATGCATTCCTAATTTCTTCAAATACTTGTTCAGACCACAAGATCAAAGGAAGGTCAAGAATCCTTACCCAAGATAGGATGATTTCCAAATGATTTGACTTGGCATCAAATTCAATAATAGTTTCCTATTCCTTATTATAAAAAAACTACACTCCAATACACAAAAACCAATTTTTCATATGATTTCCTTTTATTTGAAAGGGTGGATTGATGAGATTTAGCTGGAGAAAAATGTCAGTCCTCGTTGATGGATTGTTTGACGATCAATGGATCATTGGGTTGGATTAGCTCCATAGGATGACTGGTTGTTACTCTAGCACCTTCTCGGAGTCCACCAATATATCCCTTGTCCTTCAAAATCTCCAGAGATTTTGTGCTTAGAATATGTTCTTTGGAGTCTCCCTCTCCCATACGAGTATTCTTGTTCTGTACCCATATTTTCTTAGAGTTTGAGTGAGTGCATTCTTCTACGAGATTCCCATAGTTGTGGCATCGTTTTCATATGAAGGGTATTCCTTTGTAGTCTAAATTTAAGTGATAAAGGTATAATTGTCTCTGAATTTTCATAGACTATGCTAGCCCTTTTCTAAGATCCAAACCAACTAAAATGTATGTTATACCCATATAATTTGAATCTTTGTATGACAAATCCATCTCATGGAAAATGGTTAATGCATTCCTAATTTCTTCAAATACTTGTTCATACCACAAGATCAAAGGAAGGCCTGGAATCCTTACCCAAGCTAGGTTGATGTCCACATAAGATGACTTGGCATCAAAGTCAATATGCCACTTTTTTAGAAAAATAGGTTGATCTCTTCATCTCCACCTTCTATGTAGTATATATTCCACCTCATCCATATACTGAAAGGTTCATACTATCCAATCCCATACTAGCATAATGGCTTAATGGGAGTAACTAATTAGGGGTGAAAAATTGGTTTTTCTCCAATCTATTAGAGTTTCTAGACTCATTTTTCTACCTAGAAATCTTCCAACTAGGGAATGGTTTTCCATTTCCAAAACATCATTTAATATAGTATTCTCACTTAGGGTAGGGTTGATACATTCCTACATTTTTTTAACACATTGATGTTGTTTTATTATCCTCGTTCCTTTAGAATCTAGTGGGAAAGTATTTTCTGAGTCCTATATAGGGATACCACTCATGTTTTGGAATTCCAACATTCCTCTAATGAAAACAAACTTGGATACCCTTCCAAATGATTGTGGAAAACAATAACTAGAGGCATTGAATTATTTGCAAGTCTTTTCCAAAATAAATTCATTTGCAACAAATCATAACATCGACCTTGTGCATTCACCTCACATGGGATAGGCTTTAATTCTCGAGGATCACTTATATATATCCTTGCATATTTCTCCAAGATATCTTTGTGCTATCAATGAAGGGATTTGAGATATATTCCCCTCCAAATCTACTAAAGTATCTACTAAAAGGGAATCTTCCTTGGTACAATGAAAAGACAGATCCTTTTCCATCTCACCAATGATGGCTACAGTTTCATCCTCCAATGGAATTGAACTTAGAGACGAAGTCCTTCATAGCATTGAAATGTCATCTGGTGGGTGATAAACTGGACATGACCAAATTTGTTGACCCTCTAGTGGGTCCTCTGAGTAGTCTATTGATTCAGATTATTTTCAAAATGAAATGAAAGCATAGATATTACAATGAAATACACATAAATATTGCTAGAAACAAAGAAATACAACAATACATGATTTCTATTAATGAAATAAATGTATAGAGATTGTAAAAATATAGAGTGAAAGACTCGCTAGAATGGTGGCAACTTTATCTCTGAGAAGAGATGTGACGACTATGCTCATTTGCAAGAAGATGAGTACAATGAGGCTCTAAAGTCATTTTTACAATAAACATGAATTCCAAAACCCTTGCAAGAAGATCAGTACAATGAGGCTCTAAAGTCATTTTTACAATAAACATGAATTCCAAAACCCTAGACATCTAAAAACCTAACCCTACAAGATGAAGCGCCAAAATTCACGTGGGCCTCATTGGGGTAAGTTAGTACATCAACTTCTTGAGGTCGTAACTTTTTCATATGATCTCCATTTTAGGCGTGTGATAGCCCATTGGAAAGGTATTTTCGAGAAATACACATTGTGCCATCAAACGGTTACTCGGTCGAAAATTTAATTGTGTAAAGCCCAAGAAATTTTGTTTAGGGCCTCAAAACGGCCCTGGAAGTACATGAAGATCTAATGAGATGAAAACTACCAAAATAGGCCAGTTGGACTAGATGGGAAACCACCGATATCCACCTAGATACTGTGTAGGTCTTCAAGAAAACCTCATAAGTGGAGAACCCATAATTACAAAGAAGTGCCCCCATTACAAAGAAACATGTTGAAATGAAAACT
The DNA here is from genome assembly GCA_032191745.1 of Picea mariana. NCBI lineage: Eukaryota > Viridiplantae > Streptophyta > Pinopsida > Pinales > Pinaceae > Picea > Picea mariana. Next base: position 163,908 of record JASDQU010109550.1, on the reverse strand, counting down.
GTCAAGATGAGCCAGTTTGAATTTGGAACAGGTGGGTGGACACCAATATCCACCTGGATCAATCCTCCCCCTTTAGGAAGCAATGATCTCCATTGTGTTGAGTGATCAAGGAAGAGGGGAAAGAATTTGTTTAATCTGAATCTTGGTGAGTTGCGTGCCTTGCTGGAGAAGTTGCATTGCTTGGTTTGTGGAAGGTTGTCACGAACCTGTTACTGGTGGGGTTGAATATGTTCCACCAACATGTTGTCTGTGGGCTTGAGGATGCATTGTGTAGGCACCATCATAGGTGAAGAAACAATATCTTCTTTCTCTTATGCAATCTACTTCTGCTCGATAGAAGGTGTTGAGGCTGCAGTGGTTGTTGTGGCCTTCTATGCATCCTTTGAACATATTGTGAAGAGGTTGAATTTTGCAGTATGAGAGATTTCCTTACGACATTGTTTTGGTGGAATAATAGCCGGAACTACTTCTCGTATCCTGTAGAGCTGACCCCCTAGAATAATAATGATACTACGGGGTCAAGACTCATAAAAAACATGACTGTTGGCCCTTGGTTATGGAAGAAAGTGAAGAGTAAGGAAGAAAGGTGAAGTACAAAATGTGCAGAAAGCACATTGACTGAGAATGGGTCGCAGTGGTCAAAGAAGCAGAAAAGAAGGAGAAAAGGAAGGAAAAGCTAGTCACTGGAAGAGAATACCAAGGAAGATAGATCATCAAGGAAATATGGATCGTGGACAACTCAACAAGCGGAAGAAGACTTCAATGAGTGCTTTGGAGCACCTTGTGGAAAAGAAGGAAAGACAGGCTGGCGAAGCCCTGAAAACCCGGTTCAAGTGGGCCTAGGGTCTTAGACACCTAGGGTTTTGGCATTTAGGGTTTTGACACTTAGACTTTGGTCTAAGGTCATTTGAGAGTCATTGTAATTTATAAATAAATATCTATATGAGAGAATAAGGGTTCGTCATTGTGGGTTAAGAGAGTGATTATTGTTGTGTGCAAGAGAAGCATTGTGTTGCGAGAGAATTATTGTATCGTGGATCTTCAACTAGGTGCAAAGATCAACCCTACAGCTGGGTGTGCAGGGAGGGGAGAGAAGAAGAGAGGAGAGAGAGATAGATCTTCAAGCTAAGAGCACTGATAGAATTGTATGTTTCCATTTAATATATCAAGAAGCACAGTTCTGTGGACGTAGCCCTAGGGAGAGGGTGAACCACGTATATCTAGTTGTTCTATGTGGTTGATGTTGTGTTATTTACTTTCTGTTATACTGTTATTTCATTATTGTGTTAGATCTGATATATAACCTACGAAGTAAGCTCAAGCGTGGTAAAGAATAACTATCTCTCTGTGTGTTGTTTTGGATCCACTTTGCATTTCCTCTGGTTGTGGACACCTGTGTCCTGCAACCCCCTATTTCTACTTCGGGTGAGACTGCATTTTCTTCGCAGGTGTTGCTGAAAGGGCCATTAGTTAGGGCTTGTTGGTGCGTTGTTAGATTTGAACTCTGGGTCTGCCCCTGTGCCAACAAATGGTTCCGTTGCTGGGACCGGGATCTTCTTGAGGGAATGTCAAGGTGGTTTCCATCAAAGACATAGATTTAGAAGTGGATAAAAGAATAAGAAAAGGACTTCGCTGAAGCCCAGAACAATAACCCTAATCTTAGTACAGAGGATTGGTTGGGAAGGTATATCTTTACTGATATACACAAGATTTTATTTGGAGGAATTCATAAGGAGCTATATGAGTGGTTAGACAGATTAGTAGATACCCAGTTTGAAATCAGATCTAGACCACCTATGGTTTGGACATCAACATTGATCAAGAAGGTCAAGAGATTTGATAAATCCATGTCAAGAGCAATAGATAACTGGTTTGATAGCACTATTGGAGGGTACATTACTGAGTTTTCTATTGACAGATTTGATTCATATAGCCAACTAGAGACATATTTCTTCAAGGGACCTAGAGGAAAATTTGTATACTTTTTGAAGTTGAAGATCAAGATGTTATTGCATGAGAAGAACATCTTGAAGATATAGTAATTGGTCGGATTGAAAAAATAATGTTCAAGAACTCAGACAATGAAAACGACACAGAGGTTGGACATACACGCAGTGGGAGAACCTTCGGAGAGGTTCCTCTAGTGAACCTATTTGAGCAGACTCACGAGCCACTGGCATAGGACAAAGGGTTCTACAGTGGAGAGGAAGAAGAGTTATTGAACGAGGAAGATTTAGAGTCCATTAGGGAAGAAGGTGGGAAGACTAAAGAACCTCACCGAGAAGAATCAAAGACTTCATGAACTGCGCCTACCATTGAAGTAAGTACTATTACTCCTCTTGTTGGTCTAGCAATGTTAAGTAACCAGAGTAGTCAAAGTTATCAGAGCACTCAGAGCACTCAGAGCACTATTACCAGCAGTTCAGTACATACTTAGTCAAGAAACCTAGAAAGATCTATGGTAGATGAGATGAGGCTACCTATCTTTAGAGGAGATGGATCTAAAGATCCCAATTAGCATAGGTTCTTATGCGAAACTGTATGGAGTATTAATAAAGTTAGTGACGAAGTTGTTAAGAGATATTAGTTTAGTACTACCTTGAGGGACCGCGCACTGAGCTGGTACATGAAGTTTGTTAAAGGGGTTGCACAGCCTAAACCGCTAAATGATATCAAGACTGCATTGAGTGCAGAATTCAAGAAACCCAAGTCAGAGTCATGGTGCATTAAAGAACTGAAGGAAATCAAGCAGAGAGTAGTTGAACCTGTTTGGGAGTTTGATCATAGATTTAAGACCTTGACAATCCATTTGAGTTTTCAGATCCCAGACGAGCAAACCAAGGAATGGTTCATTGTTTCCCTCCTACCACACATCAGAGTTCCTCTGATGCAACATAAGGTTTCTTTGCAGGCTGAGGTATTGGAGATCGCCATGAAGCTAGAATCAACCCATATGGGAGAATCCAACTCACGTATGAGTCAAATTTTGAGTCAGCTAACTAGCTTATCACTACAGGTTGAAGATATGAAGAAAGAAAAGGGAAAAGATAAAAGATAAGACATTTGGTGTATCAGATGTAAATAAAAGGGCCATGAAAAGGAACATTGTCCCCTATTTAATGAGTTCTTGGTCTCTGGAGCTCTGAGCCCTTTGAAGCATGCTACTCTACCCTGGTGCGAGGTATGTAGAAATAGACATCGCCCCGATGAATGTTATTACATGCAAAAATATGTCCATACACCTACCAACCTTTACTGCACATTCTGTAAATCTGTGGGGCATGATGAGAAGGACTGTAGGGATTATGACCTCTTGCTAGAAAGGTCAAGAGATACATGTAGGATTCAAGGAGAGATGCAGCAGGAGGAAAATGCTACGCAGTTTAACTCCCAAGGAAGAGGAAACTTCAATCCTTGCATGGATTCAGAGGAAGAGGACGAGGAGGAGGCATCAATCGAGGTTGAGGTCAGATCATTTGTTATAACTGCGCCCAACCGGATCATTTGGAAAGATATTGTCAGAACCCTTGTACCACTTGTAGCTACTGCAACTCATTTGAACATGTTATTGAGGATTGTCCAACATTGTTAGTGAAACTTCAAGAGAGGCAAGGGGGAAACAAAAAAGTTCAATTAATATCAACAGAACCTCACGGGGAGGATCCCAGAGTCATTGTTATCACTAGAGGAGGCGTTGTTACAAGAGAAGATAGGGTGACTCTAGAAAAGACTACAGAGGGATCAGGGATCAGAAGAGCTGCAGAGAAGACACAGTTGCTTGATCCAAGGAAGGAGAAGAAGAAATTTGAAGAGGCAAGAAGAGAATTAGGAGGAGAACGGGCTTATTCATCAAATACACAACTAGAAGTGAGAGAATGTGGGATGCCTCTGGTATTCGATCAGTCTGCATCACCTGGAGAAGGAAAAGAGGTAAGCAAGCTTGTCAATTTCTTATATACGTTCATTGATTTGATTAAGGATGGAATAGTTGTGCAAGAACTACAAAATTTGATCAGACAATATGAGATAGGCAGGATAGATACTCTGTTGAATAGAGCAGTACATCAAGTATCTAGAAAGAGAAGGAAAAACAAGGAATTAAAACTTAATGCTTAGATTGGGGAATATGACATAGATTACGTGGTCCTCGACTTGGGATCAGAAGTCAACGTTATGTCGAAGCAGACCTGGGTATTGATGGGAAAACCTAAGTTGATTTACTCCCCTATCAGGCTCAAGATGGCTAATCAACAGGCAATAAGCCCCTTTGGTAGACTAGATCATGTCCCTGTGGACATCGACGGGGTAAGGCTGTTTTCATAGTTTGAGGTGATTGAGATAGTTGATGAAAGATTTCCTTATCCCGTGTTGTTAGGAATTGATTGGGATTTCAACAATTCTACTATGGTTGAATTAAAGACAATAAGAATGACATTTGAAGGTGATGGCCTTAGGGTCATTGCACCTCTTGATCATGATGAAGTTCATAGATACACAGAATCCATCAGAGAAGAAGACCGCA
>JASDQU010109550.1:146235-159286 GCA_032191745.1 Picea mariana | reverse complement strand
ACCATATTGATGAAAACACAATCGCCATCTTGCAACGGTGGGTTTTGACTTCCACCGGATGCATTTCTGTTGTTCGAAGAGCTCAAGGCTTAGTGTTGATTGTGTGGGAATGAGTTCGTCAGCACGATGGGCGGTATATTTAAAAGCCTCACAACCTTCGCAAGTTTGGGGCATAAGTGTGTAAGGTGGTCATCGATACAAAGCTTACAAGGAAACTTCACCTTCCGTTTCTCTTTCTTTCCCTCTCCAGCATTATCATTATGTTTCTCATTATTATCTTTGTCCTTGGGTTTATTATTATTCTTCCCACCTTTACGATTATTTCGACCTTTCCCTTTATTCCCATCTGGTTGCTGGTCACCATTTGGGTTCTTCGACGATTGCACAAAATGTACATCCGTTGATTGGGTGGGTTTGGAGGATCCATACGAAGCTGGCCCTCCAATAGACTTCATTGTCGAGTCTATGGACTTTACATTGGCAGACCCTACAATGCCATCAACATGAGGTCTAGGACTCTGTCTAGGATCGTGATTTGTCTACGGTGTGTCGGGAAGGTGGTATAACATCCTAGACTGAGCATATATCAAATCAAGTTGTTGGGCTCTAAAGATAACTTCTTCCTCGCTAAATACCCCAGAAGAAGCAACGTCCTTTGAAATAGGAGCGTGCAAAGACTTTAGGAACCATTCTAGAAGAAAGTTTGGGGGTATAGGAGTCTTAACCAACTGCCTTCGCCTATGCCACTCCTGGATATGGTCCAAGATGTGAGTGTCGGTACCCTGGCGTAAAGTCGACAAAATTTCAAGGCCAACATCATAATGAATAGGCAGTTGAAAGTGGTTGAGAAAGGCTAGAACCAACTGATGAAAAGACCCATATGTCCCCATAGGTAGCTCAATGTACCATTGCGATGTGACTCCAATGAGAGTGTGCTAAAACAATCGTAATCTAATAGAATCATGATTTAGAGAATTCGATGAGCACCAAAGGTGAAAAGTAGTGACGTGGTGATGAAGGTCCTCGCCATTCTTACCTTCAAAATTTGGAATGTCTGACGAAAGTTTGGTAGGGATAGGGGGCCATGTGGGATCATGACTCACTGGTTCATTCATTAGTTTAGAAAAATCTGGCAGATCAAGCGTGGCCAGAAAGGGAATACGGGGTTGCGACACTTGGCCCCATCCTCCCGCGAAAGATTGTGTGTTAGGAACTACATTCCATCCAGGATTCTGGTAAGGACCAAAACCTTTTTTGGATTTAAAAGACCCTCTTCCTGGCTGATTTGTAAAAGATGGATTGGGCATCAGTCCAACATGAATGTTCTGATAAGGGTTATGAAAATTTCCCCCAGTTGGATTAGATCCAAGCTGAGGGTTGTTAAAATTGCCCCAAAATTGATTAGATCCAAGTTGGGGAGTGCCCAAAGTGTAAGACTGACCTCCTCCAGGTGGGAACCCAGAGGATTGAAGTGAATTCATCATGCCAAAATTATTGGTCAGAATCGACACCGAGGGGATAGGGATATAGGGCAGAACTTGTTCGCCAGCTGGGTTGTTCCATCCAGCCGTAGAAGGATTAGACCTGGGGTTAAGAACAAGGACACTTCCTACATTAGGTTTCACTTGGGGAATATGAGAACTACCAAATGGGAAGGGAGTGTAAGGAGGTGTAGTTCCCCCAAGTCCAAAGCTAGCGTTAGGGCCAACAGCTGGGATGGCAGTTGAAAACTGCAAAGTGAAGTTAGGCATACCATAAGAAAATGGAATAGAATCCATAGGGATGGTCTGAACATTGTAACTCGGCGAGTGACCGAAACCCCCAAAAGGGTTTGATGCAAGAGATGAAGCATTAACTACAGGCCGAGCCATGGTACCGTTATAAGCTTCCGGCACTACAACTGTAGCAGCTGTAGGCATCGAAGGGGTGACATTAACTATAGTAGGATTAGGAGTCGAAGAACTTCTAGTGTTCTGAAGACTAGACTCGATAGTCATCCTTGTGGGTGTACAAGTCTGAAAAGTGGATGTGTGTGTACCACTCCTGATAACTCAATGCCTTTTAGAAGGCAAGAACTCGAAAACCGGTGGTAACTGTAACAACCGACAGGACCTGTGAGGAAGTTGGTTTGACTCCATGAGAACTTACGACTCTCCAACAAATAACAATATATCATAAGGCCAACTAGTAGTGAAAGAGAATACCAAAAAGTCAAATGACCAATATGAATGCAAACAGGCTAAAGTGGCTGAGTGGCCTCCCTCGCTAAAGAAGGTATGTCTTGTCCAAGAGGGACTTGAGACTCCCCGCTAAAGTTTGGAGGTAAAATAATTAGTTATAAGGGCCCTCGTGGGCTTAACAACCAGTCAGTCAGATCCCCCCGCAGAGGTAATCCTCCATAAAGGTTGTGTGTTGTTGGACCCCTATCTGACTGAGGGTACAAGCAAAATAACCCCTCCAAGTAACCTATCAGATACCTAAGTCAAGCAACTAATAAACCATTGTATAACCAATGCATAGGCGAGCAGTAGTAAGTCCGTATCACCGTATGGGCAGGGTAGCAAAGCCTGAAACCTTGAAAGCACCGCTTCTCACAGAGGTATGGGTACTAGAAAGATCCCCAAATACGAATAAATCCACAAAAATATCTTTGATGCTAGGTGAGTATCCAGGGGTTATCCCTTCAACTAACTTCGTGCAACCTCATGATTAACTCCGGTGTGAGTGGAGCCTCCTGATATTACCAATTATACAATGGACTTCTCAACTCCCTGTCTTAGACACATATGTTGATTTAATTTTCTTGGAGAAGTTTACTCACAAAATCCTATTCCAAGGCACTAAATCCTAGGCTAGTTTGTGCACCCTAAAAAATAAAATCATGACTAATCTATCTTAGTTTAAAGCGTAAATTTTGTTGGCCGTGGTTACTCAAAAAGGTATGGAAGTGAAACTCATGGTGTTATGACTTTGCAAGAAAATAAATATGGATATAATGCAAAGTCTATCTTTAACTTTTCAATGAATGATATGCTAATAAGAACAATGCAGTCTTCAATTTCAACTCTGCAATTTAGAAGTAAAATGAAATATTTCACTAAATGTGCTAAGCTAATGATAAAGATTCCAAGACGGAAATGCCAACCAATGCAAAATGCCTATTTTTTGTATTTTCAATATACTAAAAAGAAAATGCATGGACTGATGAGCAACCTGATATATAAATTCTATTGTGTATAAAAGCAATAACTCGAGCAGAATACCAAGCAAACAACCCAGATAACAAAGAAAAATAAAAAATGGAAAACAAAGAGAAAGACTTCGCCCAAAAATTCAACTCCAAATAGGTTTCCTGTCATCCCAGATGATCTCAACAAACACTATAGAGACCTAAGAAGGTTCAATAATCTTCAAATCCCACCCAACAATCACTAAACCGAGCAAACAAACAAGGGGAAGTGGTATACACGAATGTTCAGGAGAACATAGCATATATATGCCTCTTGCAGTGGGACATAAAGCATGTATACGCGACTGTCAAGGAAAAAGGGGCGTATATGCTTTAAAACAAGGCCAGGCAAGGGAAAAAGTCTGAAAACTTAGACCCAGAGTGAACAGGACATGTCAAGCAGTGATACGACAAGAAACACAAATGAAAAAGAGTAATGCAAGAAGAAAAAGTACTTCAACCCTTAGAAGGAAGATGTCTCCCCAGTGGAGTCGCCATTTTTATTACAAGGGAAAAACTCTCTATGGCCAAGGGTAAACCACAATAGACAGGTATGACTGTAGAAATCAACTCACTTCCAACTTATGCTATATAAACTGATGTGAAACATAAGAAAGAGGCCTACCTCGATCCAACGTTTGATGATGTTCCACCGTTGAGCACTTTGACCCAAGGCTTTATACCTGCAAGAAGTTCTCAACAAAAAAGCAGTGCAAGTACATAGTGATGATATAAAAGGGGTAAGAACATCAGGTAGGATAATACATTAATAAACATGACAAACATTCCCATGGATAATAATCATATATTTGCAAGATACCAATAGGACAGGAAAGGAGTATTTCTATTAGTAATTGATCAACAGAAGTGACAACATTACAGACTTCCGTGTCATCACAGTTTGAAACCAAGAAACCAAGTTCCTTCCAACTGGGTCTCCACCACTTCAATCCTCCACCAAAGGCAAGAACATAGGAAAGAGGCAATGAGGTCCTCTCAACAATAGGGAAAGAGCTTGGGGGATGAACACTATGTTTAGACTTGAGGGACAAAGGGATGCAGACTCAATATGAAGTAATTTCTCTAGAGTAATTTTTCTCTCAAAGTTGAATGTTTTCTCTCCTTTTCCATAGCTCGAAATTATGCTCTTATAGCCTTCAGAATGAAACTGAAGGGTCAAGTCGGAACGTTTCCAGTATATGGAAGGCCAAGGATCAGAGATCTTCTGTCATGACATGGAAACCCGACCTCATTTTGTATTTTCTGGCATAAATCCCAATATACATGCACTTTAGTGGAGCAGGAAGCGTATATGCATCTTGTATAACTGATAGAGAGCGTATATGTGGAAAAATGTATATTTTTATCTCTAGATTCATCAAAAAGGGACGATAAGTCTGCATAGGGAAATGGAAAAAGGCCCTGTGTGGAAGATAGAAATGGTGAGGCAAATCTTGCTATAACATATGCCCCCTAATGTGTGAGATCAGAGGAGTATCTGCGATGGCTGAAATACATTATAAATAACCCAAAAGTGGAGGGGCAGAGATCCAGTTGGATGAACTCAATTTCTCATTACATTATGTACTGACTTTGCATACATGGTTGCCAAGAATACAATGCAGATCCATGTGGAAAATATACTAAACAAGAGTCCATGGCCATGAATAGGCAAATATAAATGCAATTACATGCCAAAAGCTGTCATAGTCATGAACAAGGCCCAGTGAAACCAATATCAAAATCAATTTGAAGATATCTGTATACCACGGAGTACAATTTGATCTCCCATGATCACTGAAGTCAAATAGGTACTGGTCCAATGAAGGGGAAGCAACAACTCAGGAAAGCTGCAGCTACATAGTGATGTCTTCAAGTCTTCTACACTATCCGCCAAAGGTGCAAGTACACATCGTGTGAATAAAGGAGTTGAGGTCAAACATGATGAGACATTGTTTGATTACTGGTCATTGAGGTATACCATTAACAAATGTGAGACAACCTATCAATAATGAAAGTAGGTATCAAGGCACTAAGTACATTCCTACAAGTGTGAAAAAGGAGTTGATGTCGAACACTTGAAAAATACATTGATCAGGAGACATTGATGTATTCCCATCTATCAATGGCTAGAGGGCCTACCACTAATGACTGCAATCCTCAAGGTACTCATAAAACTCTAGGTCCCACATCCAGAATAAATGAGTTGAAATCGATGGAAAGAGACCCGTTGAAAGGAGAGCATTGAGGCATCTCTCATCAGTCAGCACGAGGAACAAAGCAGGAGCTTCATGATTTGGTGGAGATCGAATGAAGAATGTGTTCACGAACCAACGACCCTGTGCGTCTTTCGTGTGTGCCAAATACAAGCGATACAAAAAAAATACCCTTTGAATAGAAACCAAAGATGAAAAATTGCTAACAAAGGTGAGGAAACCACCAATAAGGCTAATGGCATCCAAGACACTACACAAATCCAAAAGTGTGAATAGATGTATGGCTGTCGAACACAAGGGAAACCACCCAGTCAACGACCAATGATGAAATGTTGATTGTTGAGTTCAAGGTGACCTACCAATGATGAAATTAGAGCCAGGGTGCATGATAAGACCAAAGTATCATGTGATTCTGAGACAAATTGAGGGTATGCCCGACATGCAAAGTATTGAATTATAATGGACTCTCGATCCTAAGGAAAAAAACTCGGCATGGGCACCAAATGAAAAAAGAGGTTCTAAATAGGGTACTCATGTTTGGTAAGTCTCTACCTTTTATTAACAATGCTATTTAATAGTAGATGGAGGGTTATGTGTCGCAAAAAATGGGTTCGTACCTGAGGCGTAAAAAGTGGTAGTCAAAGGATAATGAAAAATGCACGATGGAGTAGATACCTATCCTATATGATAGGTTATGAATATACCTGCCTGAGGAGATGAACAACCAACTATGATGTTGAAATCCTCAAGAAAATTGAGTGAAAACTGCAAAAACCAACTTAAAACCATTCTTGAATTAGTGCGTTAGGCAAAACAATAGCGTAAAACTATATCAAATGGGTAAAAATAGCTTCTAAATAGTAATAAAATAAAAAAATTACTGTATCATTTTCATTTTTACCCAAATAGTGCAATTTGGACTAAAATACCTCCAAGATTCAAACGACGATTGTGGGAGAGATAGGCAACCGAATCACAAACCATCTGGATCAGGTAACTCTTCATCTCATCCTCTTCAAATTCAATGGTTTACATTTTTGAGTTAGGTTCTATTTTGTTAGTTTTTTAGGGCACAATTTGGGGTTTTCAATATACGCGGGATTCTTTGTATATGTCGCATATACAACTAGGTATACGCCCCTATTTGAACCATAGGGGGCGTATATCAGGCCCTAATCACAACTGTTTGTAAATAAACCGCGTATACGTACACAAATGGCAAAAAAGAAAGGTTTCTAACTCAAAAAAGATTTGTTTTTTGCAAGATGGTGTTGGAATGGAGAGAGCGAGAGCATGAGGAGGTAGCTGAAACAGTGGATCAAGATCCAGTGACTCAAGCGGCTCTAAAAAGATGTGGTTTGTACAAGTTTTGGGCTCTCAAAGGAATGAGGGCCCAAGTGAGGTTGTTGGAGATGCTGGTGGGCTATTGGGATCCTGATAGGGAGAGATTTATCCTTGATGGACAACCATTAAGGATCGAAGTAGAGGACATCTACTTCTTGACTGGACTTTCATGCCAAGGAGAGGTTGTTGACCTCAAATCATGTGAGGTAGGGAGTGGGATGAAGGTTGAGGAGTACATCAAGGCCCACTGTGTTGCAGGGACTCCCATGGTGGGAAGTCAAATCCCGATCCTAGCTATAGGTAACCTCAACCTGAAGATCATTGTGCTCATGCTTACCAGGATCATAGGATCGGCCTCGCTGCGTCAAGCATTGAGACCACTTATGTTTTACACATTGGAGTGTGCGAGGCCCACTGTCTACGATTGGTGTACCTCACTGCTAACCAATATGAAAGGTCAGTTGACAGAGTGCAAGCAAGGGGGTAAGCGAAAATTCGGGTTTGCCTCTATCATTTGCATCTTCTTTTTCGAGCAGGTTTCAGGTCTGGGACCCAGAGTGGATATCCTTCCTAGAGGACGATGTGATCCAGCCATGGCACGGTGGATCGAGGTCATGATATAGCAGGGGGGAGGTAGGGTGTTGACACCCTACAATGATGATTTTATATTCTGGTGGCAGAGAAAAATCATTTCTCTAGACGACTATCCCTATGCGGGATCGATTTCAGAGGGGACCTAGATATGTCGCTTCCACCAGGAGCTGCCTACGGTGCCATAGGTAAACATTTTTACATATTTCATTTTTTTTGTATTTTTGTATTTTAAGGAAACAAAAATATTTTTGGATGGTGTTTGAATATTAACTAGATACTTGCGTGACTACAGATGTGGGTCCGCAATGGCCAGAGGGATTCCTACGACATAGACGGAGGCACCGGGGGGATGAAGAAGTGGGAGGAGAAGCGGAGAGAGTCCTACAAAATGTGCAGGGAAACCTGTCTCATCTGACACAGAGGATTCCTATGGTTCAGGTAGAGGATCTACTTGAAGCCATGCAGCGACAGGTTGTTGGTGTACCTAGGGCATGGGTACGACTCTTCTGACGTCTTGCAAATGTTGTGGTTTGATATCATGATACACATCCGACGCCATAGGTGTAGATGTCATGGGATATGTATATTGACTATATATGTATTTTGAGGGTTTTAGCCCCAATTTTGTGATATAAACACCAATTTCTTTGAAATATATAAAGAGGGATCTTCAGCTTTACTCATATCTTACAATGTGTACATTGTTTTAATGGTTTTATTTACTTTATTAATGTGACAAATTCCAATCTAAAACATAATTAGCATAGGCATCAGATACATGATTAGAACTTCTAGGGATGTGAAAATATGTAATAAAATCAAATTGTCGTTCTAAAAGATGTACCCGTAGGAATCGACAGAGTAACGTAGGATCACACACATGGTAATGGCTGTTCAACTAACATACTACTAACTGAGAATCCAGGCGAACCTATAAAGAGTGAATACCATGTGAGATGGAATCCCACAAAAGTTCTATGACGGCGCTATATTCGGCCACGTTATTCGTGGATGGCCCTAGGCATACACCACCTGAAGACACCAGCAGACCCTCAGGCGAGTAAATCACCCAAGTGGTGGAAGCTAATTTCTATGTATGATGAATGGCTCCGTTTGTGAATCCTAGGTAGACCAAAGACTCTGTTGACATCTGCCAACAAAAGGGAAAACTCGATAAGCAAGCCAAAGACAAAAAGAAAAGGGGAAAAATATGTATATACACTAAATTTACATTAGTATATAAAGGGTTTCGCCCAAGCCTAGGGCTCAATCGTAATACCTTTTCAAGTAGAGCCCATTTTTGGGCTCGACCAATTTATTCCCTTCATAATCTTCCAATTCGTAGGATCCTTTTTATAGAACATGCCGTACGATATAAGGACCATGCCACATGGGTTTAAACTTGCTTGCCCCTAGTGGTTCTTTGTCTTGGTCATACAAGAGGACCAAGTCACCCTTGACATACAATTGAGGATAGACATACTTGTTGTACTGAGCCTTGAAACATTTCTTGTTTGCCTCGATAGCTGTAAAGGTGTCTCGATGCTACTCGTCAAGACTCTCTAGGTGCACAAGGCGTCGCTCTAAATATGAAGTGTCAGGTAGGAGATCGACTGCCAACTTGAGACAAGGGATTTCACTTTCAATAGGAAGTATCGACTCCACACCGTGTACTAACTGAAAAGGGGAAAAACTGGTGGCAGTCTTGACCGAGGTTCGGTATGCCCAAAGCATGGGATATAGCATGATGTGCCAATTGGAATTACTCCAACTGATAGTTTTTTGCAAAATGGTCTTGAGAGACTTGTTGACGGCCTCTACTTGCCCATTTTCCTGGGGGTAATAAGGAGATGAGTGACCATGTCTAAACCCCAGCTTGGATGCTAGTTCTACCATCATTTCATTCTAAAAGTGACTTCCATGATCAGTGATAATCTCACTCGGGATACCGAACAGGGCGATAATTTGGTTGAACACGAAGAAGGCTATAGTCTTCCCATCGAATTTTATGGTAGGCATGGCTTCAGCCCACTTGGTAAAGTAGTCGACAACCATGATAATGTGTTGATTCCCCCCAACCGAAGTTGGGTTCCAATCGATGAAATCTACTACCCACTTGGTGAAGGGACCAATGGTAATGACTGGGTGAAGAGAGGCTAGGTGCGAGCACATTTTTTGAGTGAACACCTGGTAGGGGTGACACTTCTTAACCTCTTCAATGCAATATTTAAATATGTTGGGCCAAAAGTAACTGGCTCGCAGGATGTTTTGGGATGTCGCAAGTCTGGATAGATGACCACCACAAGCCCCTTTGTGGCAATCATTTAGGACTAACTCAACTTCTTCATGATTTAAGAAACGACGTAAGATACTATCTATTCATGGATGATAGAAAGTGTCATCGACAATGGTATACTTTTTGGTTTGGTATCTAACACGCCGTTGATCATCTCATGAGAGATGTTGAGTGAACTTCGAGGTTTGAAGATATAAAACAATGTCTCCATACCACGGGTCGGACGATGAGACAAGGAAAATGTGTTCATCTGCAAATGAATCAACATGGATAACATCCTCATCTAATCGTGGAAAATTGGATATTAACTTTGCAAAAACTAGTGATTTCTTGGACTTGGCCAAAGCAAAGTCAAGATCAAATTCTTGTAAGATGAAAATCCATTTATTATATTTCCCACCTATAATATGCCTAGTGAGGATGTATTGAAATGGATTGACATCCACAACCACAGTAGTCGTGCAAATAAATATATAGTGTCATAAACATTGGACTGCATGAATGACACCCAAAGCTAGCTTTTCAACATGAGAGTAATTAAGCTCAATACCGACTAAATTTCGACTAAGATAGTAGATGATGTTCTCATGGAGCTCATCATCCTCCTGAACTAGAACCATACCAATTGTCTCTTCAGACGTGGAAATATACAACAAGTAATCTCTACTGTAATCAAGATATTTCAGCAGAGGGGCCAATACTAAGGCTTTCTTTAAAGTGTCAAAAGACTCCTGGGCTCGCTCATCCTAGATAAAAGGAGTGTCTTTATTTAATAGGCGCATGCAACCCTTAGTGATATTGGCATAATTCACTATAAACCGATGCAGAAAGTTAGCTTTCCCCTGTAAACCTTGAAGTTGTCTAATCATGCACGGGGAGGCAATTGAAGAATTGCCTCAACCTTAAGAGGATCTACCATGATCCCGGTCTCAGAAACTAAGAATCCTAAGAGACGGCCAGAATTAACGCAAAAGATGCATTTGTGAGGGTTTAACCAGATTCTATAGTAACGACATCTTTCAAAAACCAGCCGAAGGTGTGTAACATGATCCACTCTCTTGTGAGAGTGAGCAACAAGATCATCGAGGTAAGATTCGACTATGTGCTTGAGATCGTGAAAAGTGAAAGTCATGGTGCGTTGGAAGGTTTCTCCAACGTTTTTCAGGGAGAAAGGAATTTTCCTATATGAAAAATTACCCCAAGGACATATAAATGTCGTATTGTGTTGGTCCTTAGGTTTGATTTGGATTTGATTATATCTTGAAAATCCATCCATAAAATAAAATATTTTGATTCTCGCACACTCATCGAGAATCTGATCAATGAAGGGTGTGGGGAAGTTATCTTTAGGACAAGCCTTGTTCAGGTCGCGAAAGTCCATACACACATGGATGGTTCCTTTCTTTTTATTCACACGAACGGGGTTGGATACCCATTCGATTAAGGGAACTGGGTAGATGAAGCCAACATTAAGTAGCTTCTCCACCTCTGCCTTAATAGTGAGGGCCTTCCTAGGATTAACAACTCTAAGACGTTGTTGAACAGGTTTAGCATCTGGATAAGTCCTAATCTCATGTTTGACAATATGAGGGTCGATCCCTTGCATCTCTTCATACGAACAAGCAAATACATCTCGAAATTCTTTGAAGAGGTTGGTGTAGATCAACATCTCTTCTGGAGAACAATCCACACCTATATTTATGTTCTTAATCTTTCTAGGGGTACGAGAGATATCGATCGATACGGTAGGAAAAATACTCGCCATATTTCCCTCGACATAAATACCATGTGTATCAAGTGAAACTATGGCGTGAGAAACTATCTCACTTAGGGTAGATCGAAAATCATCTTGCTCGATTCTTTCAATACTTGGGAGGAAATAAGATCGATGATGCATATCATCCCAAGGTCTCTCGGAAAAATTCATGGCTTCAAGGATGGCTTCATCCGAAGGCAAAGTATCATCCAAGAAATCATGTGAACAAGATAATGAGGTGGCCCATACAAGCCTAAGAATGGGATCCTCCTCATCTGTCTGCAAGGTAACATGATCGGGATCGGCTGAAGAGTCAAGAATAGCTTGATATGCAATCTCTGCTGCCGATAGTAGCATAACCATGCCAGCATGTGACTGACCTTCACATGATGAAGTCAGAGAAGGTAGGATCCATGGATCACTAAGATAGGAAGTGCAGAAAGGAATGGACCTCCCTACTGAAGCAGGCCTACTAGACATGGCGTAAACGTGGTGAATCGGTGCCGAGAAGTCGAAAGTACCAATGAGGGAAGAATACATTTCGACATCGATATTCTCAGTTGTCAACTAATAATTTTCGATCACTGGGATCAACGGTCCAACAGATGCATTAGGACTAGAGTACGCAAAGGATAATTGGTCGACCATCACGATCTCCCCCTGATGAGGAAAACAAAGTGTATAGAAAACAGATGATATGACAGTGACCATAGCATAGGTCCAATTGTGACCTAGTAACAAGTTATAATTGAGAGGTGCATCAACTACCTCTACTTACACCTCTACCATCTTCCCACCTAACTGGACCGGAAAGGCAGGAAGAATACCAAGAGGATGGAAGGACTGACCGTCAAATGCAGTCAACATGTTCAATGACTTGGAAAGGTTTGGAGAACCGATATCTTTCCAATAGACCAGGGACATCATGCAAGTGGAAACACCTTCATGGAGGACCGCTCGTTTGATAGTATACTTGGAATAATCCACGTGGATTTGAAAATCCGCATGGTAGGGTAAGTGAGGCTTCACGTTCATGACATCAAACTTGATAACTTTCGAGCCATTAGGTTCTAGAGCTACTAAGGTAGAGAGTAAGGCATTCCTCTATGATGGACATGTTTGGAGTACCTCCAAAGCTGACATTGCACAAGGGGTTTGGCCCAGATCCTCAACAATAGAGTAGTTCTGGGTGGCTTTAGCATTAGGGTTGTGGGTAGAGCGCTTGAGTACTCCTTTTGGAATATGAGGCAGTGGCTCTGGTTTCTTGATCTGTAAGTTCATCTCTGTGGGGGGAGGAGGAGCTTCTAGGATGGTACTATCTTTTGAAGAGCTATGATCTCGAGAGCCGGTGGCTATATCAATTTTCACATCGACCATATTGATGCAAACATGATCGCCATCTTGTGACGGTGGGTTTTGACTTCCACTAGATGCATTTTCGGCATTCAAAAAGCTCGAGGCTAAGTGTTGATTGTGTGGGAATGGATTCGTCAGCATGGCAGGCGGTAGATTTAAAATCCTCGTAGCCTACGCAAGTTTGGGGCATAAGTGTGTAAGGTGGTCATCGGTACAAAGCTTACAAGGAAAATTCACCTTACGTTTCTCTTTCTTGCCCT
>JASDQU010109550.1:122848-145055 GCA_032191745.1 Picea mariana | reverse complement strand
TGAAGTGGATTTGTCATGCCAAAATTATTTTTCTGAAATGACACTGAGGGGATAGGGATATAGGGTGGAACTTGTCTGCCAGCTAGGTTGTTTCATCCAACCGTAGAAGGATTAGACCCGGGGTTAAGAACAAGGACACTTCCTACATTAGTATTCACTTGGGGAATATGAGAACTACCAAACAAGAAGAGAGTGTAAGGAGGTGTAGTTCCCCCAATTCCAAAGCTAGCATTAGGGCCAATAGCTGGGAAAGCAGTCGAAAATTACGAAGTGAAGTTAGGCATACCATAAGACAATGGACTAGAATCCATAGGGATGGTATGAACATTGTAACTCGACGAGTGACCGAAACCCCCAAAAGTGTTTGATGCTAGAGATGAAGCATTAACTACAGGCCGAGCCATGGTACCGGTATAACCCTCCGACACTGCAACTATAGCGGTTGCATGCATCGATGGGTTTCCATTAACTATAATAGGATTAGGAGTCGAAGAACTCCCAACGTTCTGAAGACTAGACTCGATACTCATCTGTGTGGGACCACAAGTCTGAAAAATGGATGTGTGTGTACCACTCCTGATAACTCAACGCCTTTTAGAAGGAAAGAACTCAAAAGCTGGTGGTAACTCTAACAACCAATGGGACCTGCGAGGAAGTTGGTCTGACTCCATGACGACTTACGACTCTCCAAAAAATAACAATATATCCTAAGGCCAACTACTAGTCAAAGAGCATACCAAAAAGTTAAATGGCCAATATGCATGCAAACGGGCTAAAGTGGTTGAGTGGCCTCCCTTGATAAAGAAGGTATGTCTCGTCCAAGAGGGACTTGAGAATCCCCGCTAAAGTTTGGAGGTAACATAATCATTTATGAGGGCCCTGATGGGCTTAAAAACCAGTCGGTCAGACCCCCCCGGAGAGGTAATCCTCCATAAAGGTTGTGTGTTGTTCGACCCCTATCTGGCTTAGGGTAAAAGAAAAATAACCCTTGCAAGTAACCTATGAGATACCTAAGTCAAGCAACTAATAAACCACTGTATAACCGATGCACAAGCGAGCAGTCGTAAGTCTGGATCACCATATGGGCAGGGTAGCAAAGCCCGAAACCTTGAAATCACTACCTCTCATAGAGGTATGGGTACTAGCAAGATCCCCAAATATGAATAAATCCACAAAAATATCTCTAATGTTAGGTGAGTATCCAGGGGTTATCCCTTCAACTAACTTCGTGCGACCTTGTGATTAACTCCAGTGTGAGTGGAGCCTCCTGATATTACCAATTATACAATGGACTTCTCAACTCTCTGTCTCAGACACATATGTTGATTTAATTGCCTTGGAGAAGTTTACTCACAAAATCCTATTCCAAGGCACTAAATCCTAGGCTAGTTTGTGCACCCTAAAAAATAAAATCGTGACTAATCAATTTTAGTTTAAAGCATAAATTTTATTGGTCGTGGTTACTCAAAAAGGTATGGAAGTGAAAATCATGGTGTTATGACTCTGCAAGAAAATAAATATGGATATAATGCAAAGTCTATCTTTAACTTTTCAATGAATGATATGCTAATAAAAATAGTACAGTCTTCAATTTCAACTCTGCAATTCATAAGTAAAATGCAATCTTTCACTAAATGTGCTAAGCTAATGATAAATATTCCAAGACGGAAATGCCAACCAATGCAAAATGCCTATTTTTATATTTTCAATATACTAAAAAGAAAATGCATGGACTGATGAGCAACCTGATATATAAATTCTACTGTGTATAAAAGAAATAACTCGAGCAGAATACCAAGAAGCCAAGAAAACAACCCAGATAACAAGGACAAATAAAAAATGGAAAACAAAGAGAAAGACTTCGCCCAAAAATTCAACTCCAAACAGGTTTCCTGTCATTCCATATGATCTCAACAGAGACTACAGAGACCTAAAAAGGCTCAACAATCTTCAAATCCCACCCAATAGTCACTAAACCAAGCAAACAAGCAAGGGGAAGTGGTATACGTGACTATTCAAGAGAACAGAGCATATATACGTCTCTTGCAGTGAGACAACAAGCATGTATACGTGACTATCAAGGAAAAAGGGGCGTTTATGCTTTAAAACAAGGCCAGACAAGGGCAAAAGGTTGAAAACTCAGACCCATAGTGAACAGGACATGTCAAGCAGTGATACGACAAGAAACACAAAGGAAAAAGAGCAATGAAAGAAGAAAAAGTACTTCAACCCTTAGAAGGAAGATCTCTCCTCAGTGGATTCGTCATTTCTGTTACAAGGGAAAAACTCTCTATGGCCAAGGGTAAACCACAACAAACAAGTATGACTACAAAAATCAACTCAATTCCAACATATGCTATATAAACTAATGTGTAACATAAGAAAGAGGCCTTCCTCGATCCAATGTTTGATGATGTTCCACCATTGAGCACTTTGACCCAAAGCTTTATACCTGCAAGAAGTTCTTAACAAAAAAGCAGAGAAAGTACATAGTGATGATATAAAAGGGGTTAGCACATCAGGTAGCATAATCCATTAATAAATATTACAAACATGCTCATGGATAATAATCATATATTTGAAAGATACCAATAGGACAGGAAAGGAGTATTTCTATTAATAATTGATCAACATAAGTGACAACATTACAGACTTCCGTGTCGGCACGGTTCGAAACCAAGAAACCAAGTTCCTTCCAACTGGGTCTCCACCACTTCAATCCTCCACCAAAGGCAAGCTCATAGGAAAGAGGCAATGAGGTCCTCTCAGCAATAGGGAAAGAGATTGGGGGTTGAACACTATGCTCAGACTTGAGGGACAAAGGGATGCAGACTCAATATGAAGTTATTTCTCCAGAGTAACTTTGCTCTCAAAGTTGAATTCTTTCTCTCCTTTTCCATAGCTCGAAATTGTGCTCTTATAGCCTTCATAATGCAACTGAAGGGCCGAGTCAGAACATTTCTAGTATATGGAAGGCTAAGGATCAGAGATCTTCTGTCGTGACATGGAAACCCAACCTCATTTTGTATTTTATGGCACAAATCTTGATATACGCGAGCTGTAGTGGAGCAACAAGCGTATACGCATCTTGTATAACTGATAAGAAGCGTATATGTGGAAAATGTATATTTTTAGCTCTAGATTCATCACAAAGGGATGATAAGTCTGCATAGGAAAATGGAAAAAGGTCCTCTGTGCAAGATAGAAATGGTGAGGAAAATCTTGCTATAAAAGGGAGAGCCTTGAGGAGTGTGAAGGTGATCTTTTCCCCATTGAAAAAATTGTGAACATAGAAATAACCTTCTAGCAAATTTAACCATTTTTCTAGGGAATCTGCATCAATATGTCCTTCAAATATGGGAATATCAAAGTTAAATTGTACCTTGAAGGGAGAATTTCCTCCAAAGAGGTCGCCTGATGAAGATGTGTCTGTTGTTATCGGAAGGCATTGAGGGATGTGGGAAAAATTCTCCATCATTTCATCCTTCTGTTGCATGAGAGATTTCTCAAGCAACATGTTAATATAATCTTTTGCTCCACCGTTTTTCTTTTCTTCCACCATGGAGGGTTTCTTGGGTGTGCGAGAGCAATTTTCCTCAAGAGAGACAAGCTCAAGACCCAACTTGCTATACTCAGACCTCGTCGAGGACATGCACTGAAAAACGATCAAGAGAAGCCTACTCTGATACCACTGATCCAGATTATTTTCAAAACAAAATGAAAGAAAATATATTACAATGAAATACACATAAATATTTCCAGAAACAGAGAAATATGACAATACATCATTTCTATTAATGAAATAAATGTACAAAGACTGTAAAAATATAGAGTGCAAGACTCACTAGAATGGTGGCAGCTTTATCTCTGAGAAGAGATGTGATGGCTATGCTTATTCGCAAGAATATGAGTACAATGAGGCTCTGAAGGCCTTTTTACAATAAACTTGAATTCCAAAATCTAGACATCCAAAAACTTAACCCTAGGATATGAAGGGCCAAAAGTCATGTGGGCGCTAATGGGGTAAGTTAGTACATCAACTTCCCAGGGTCGTAAATTTTGCATACGATCTTCGTTATAGTCATGTGATTGCCCATTGGAAAGGTATTTTTGAGAACTACATATTATTCCATCAAACTTTGACTTTGTCAACAATTTGATTGTGGAAAGCCCAAAAAGTGTTGTTTAGGGCCTCAAAATTGCCTTGGAAGTACATAAAGATGTATTGAGATGAAAGCTGCCAAAATATGACAATTGGACTAGATGAGCGGCCACTAATATCCACCTAGATGTTGTATAGGACTTCAAGACAACCTCAGAAGTGCAGAACCCATAATTGCAAAGAAGTTTCCCCATTGTAGAGAAACATACTGAACTAAAAACTGTCAAGATGAGCCAATTGGAATTTGGATCAGGTGGGTGGCCACCAATATCCACCTGGATCATCTATGTGATTAGCCTCCTATTTTGACATTTTGGAAAGCTCCTTTTACCTTCAGGAACCATCACCAGTGCCTTAGAATCTACCTATGGAAACCCTATGGAAACCCTCCATCGAGTTGTGGGATCTCATCTACTTAATATTCTATTTTTTAAAATATACTAGATATGTATATTTCCTATATATTGGAAGGAGAAAAATAATGCCATTCATGCAAATCTCATTGGCACTCCATGAGCTAGAGATATTAACAACCTACATAAACGAACCATCAATGAAATTTCAAAACCAAACTCTGAAAGAAGATACATTGATGAACTATCACAAGATACTAAGTCCAAATTTACCGATGTCAACCCTAGTGAAGAAAAACCAATGGGTTGCAAAAGAACTAATGATTATATACGTATACGAGTCTACATGGATGTAAATTATTGATTTGCAATGAAAAATCTCTCATGATACTTTTCATATCAATGTAGTGATTAAATTTCACACCAAACCTAGTTTCATATACATGTATATGATGGTTGAATGATTTCCTGCAACTCCAAGTAATGAAATGTTGGTCGACAATGGATCTCCTAGTAGACAAGAGAATTAGGGTTCCCACAGACTAGGGTTCCCATAGAAAAAAGCATGTTATGAAAATGCACAAAAGTATGTATGAAAAGAATCCACAAACAAAAGTATGTATGAGAAGAAGCCACATAAGTATGTATGAGAAGAAGCCACAAAAGTATGTATGAGAAGAAGCCGCATACAAAACCATATGACTCAGCAGTAAATGCATTGTAACTTCATGTAGAAGGCTAACTGTGAATGGTAACGATCTCCTCGTAGATAGGGGAATTAGGGTTCCCATAAACTAGGTTTCCCTTAGACAACCCCATCCAAATTCCTTATCATATTATCATATTGTTCTCGCATTCATATCCCTCTCGATTTTTTACTTTATTGGAGAAATAATTTTTTTTTGGAATAATCATATTGATTAATTTTTTTTCATGAATTTTTAAAATACATATTCAAATAAAAATAGCCCTTTCTAAGATGTTTCTCCCTTTTTATTTTTCACCATAATAGAGTAGAGGTAATTTTCTCAGAATTGATGATTTTCAAGTAGAAAATCAAAGTTGGAACAATATGCCATACAAATACATTGAGTCTAGACTATTAAATAATTATGGTGAAATATCATGGATATACCACTACACCGTAATACAACTAACTATAAGATGCGTCCACACACACAATTCTATATGTATGTATATGAGCATCCTAGTTATTAAATAAAACAATATCTAATAAACATATTGTAGGATAATTAAATATTATTATATAAGTTCATTTATGAATAATTTTTGTGAAATATATGGTTTTATTCAAGATGTATCCATTGTCATTATTAATGGCGTGATTATTTTATTAAAATAGATAAATCGTTGAAACAATTTCAATATTTTCCCAACAATGTTTTCCCTAAAATATAACTTTTCTTATTGGATCGATCTAAAACCCTAGAGCACACATGCCCTTTGTTCCTAGATTGTTTTTAGCTATGGATCTAGATTTTGGAGGAGGATCTCCCGCCTTTT
Organism: Picea mariana; assembly: GCA_032191745.1. Taxonomy (NCBI): domain Eukaryota; kingdom Viridiplantae; phylum Streptophyta; class Pinopsida; order Pinales; family Pinaceae; genus Picea; species Picea mariana. Next base: position 139,016 of record JASDQU010109550.1, on the reverse strand, counting down.
CCATATCTTGAGGCAATGCATTTTCAGGCCATGGTCTCTTCTCTTAGGAAAATAATGAAATCCTACCCAACTTGGTTTGTAAAGAAAGTTGAAATTATTCTAGAGGTTAAGTTGGCTCCATCTTCCTCAAGGCTTAAAGCTATAGCATTGGAAGAAAGAGGCCTTATTGGCCAGTTCACACGAATCTAGCTATCCCCTTGAACCATTTAAACTTTGGATTCAAAATAATTGGTAGACTCTAATCAAAGGGCAAATGACTCACTACTTTTGTGGTAGGGGGTTCTATGCGTTCCTATTCGAAGAAAAGGAAGAAAAGGACTTCATAATTAGGAATGGTCGATATTTTTTGGGATCTTATGGAATGTACTTGAATATATGGACTTCAGACTTCAACTCAGAGAATGATGTTCCATAAAAAATGTGAGTATGGGTGCATCGTCCTCACCTGCCACTTCATTATCGGGGAGATGACTCCCTTAGAAACATAGGTAATTCTCTAGGGTGATACATAGACAAGACATAACCAAAGGAAAATATGTTGTCCTATGATTAGATTTTTGTAGAGGTAGATCTAGAAAAGGGTCTTCAAGAAGTCATACTCCTAACATTGGATAAATGGTAGCATGAACGATCCAGGTGGATATTGGTGGCCACCCACCTGTTCCAACTGGCTCCTCTTGTCAGTTTTTAGTACATCACGTTCTTCTGTACATATTTGTAATTGTGGGTTCTACACTTCCGAGGTTGTCTGAAGCTCTACACATCTTCCAGGTGGATACTGGTGGCCTCCCACCTAATCCAATTGGATTATTTTGTATGTTTTCATGTCAACACATCTTGTTGTACTTCTAGAGCCGTTTTGGGCCCCTAAACAATGTTTTTTTTGGCTCGCCACAATCAAACTGTAGACAGAGTCAGATTTTGACGGCGTAATGCGTATTTCTTGAAAATTCCTTTCTAATGAGCTATCAAGTGCCTAAAACAAAGATCATATGAAAACGCTACAACCCTGTGAAGTTAATGTACCAACTACCCAAACAGGGGCCACATGAATTTTGGAGTTTCATCTCCCAGGGTTAGGTTTTTGGATGTCTAGGGTTTTGGCATTCTTGTTTATCATAAAAAGGCCTTCAGAGCCTCATTGTAATCATGTTCTGGCGAATGAGCATAGCCTTCACAACTTTTCTCAGAGATAAAGATGCCAGCATTCTAGCGAGTCTTTTACTCTGTATTTTACAGTCTCTTTACAATTCTTTCATTAATAGAAATCAAGTATTGTTGTATTTCTCTATTTCTGGCAATTTTCATGAGTATTTCATTATAATTTCTATGCTTTCATTTCGTTCTGAAAATAAATCCGGATCAGTAGTATCAGAGCAATATGCTCTTGATCATTTTTCAGCGCATGTCCCTAACGAGGTTCGAGTATAGCTAGTTGGGTCTCGAGTTTGTCTCTCTCGAGGAAAATCACTATCGCATGCCCAAGAAACCTGTTATGGCAGCAGATGTGAAAGACGTCAGAGCAGAAGATTCTATTAACACATTTCTTGAGCAAGCTCTCGTGTGACAGAGGGACAGAATGATGGATAATTTTGCACACATTATTCAACTCCCGACGATAGCAACATGCACATCTTCATCAAGCGACCATTTTGGAGGAACCTCTCCCTTCAAGGTACAAGCTAATTTTGATATTCACATATTTGAAGGTCAGATAGATGCAGATGCCCTAGAAAAATGGTTAAATATATTAGAAGGTTATTTCTCTGTTAAAAAATTTTCAGACAGGGAAAATATCACCTTCGAACTCCTCAGGGCTCTCCTCCATGTCAAACATTGGTGGGAAACTTACCGGGAGAAAATTTCCACAGAGGAATATGGAATATATGGGGTCGAGCCCACTTGGGATTTTTTTTTGGATGCGGTCAAAGAACAATACTATCATGTTGATAACTATGAAGAACAGTACATGAGATGGACCACACTGCAGTGAGAGAAGATCCAAACAATGTCGGAGTTCACAAATTCCTTCCATACCTTGTGCACCAAGCTAGGTATCAAAGACTCTGAGTGACATCTGGTTCTGAAATACCATGGGGCTCTGCATACGTACATTTGAACCAAAATGGATTTCCTAAACATCTCATCATTGGGAGCTGCCTATCGATATGCTTTCAAAATCAGACAAAAATTTAGGCACGAGAACAAATGGGAATTTGGTTATGCAAATATTCAATAACCAAAGAATGGTAAAGAAGGCCCTAACCAACAACCTATAGACAACCATTCCAAGACATAGGACAAAAAGGGTAAAGTAAAGATGAAGACTGACACTGGGAAGTGGTGTCACTTCCACAAAATCCCCTGGAACAACACCTATGAATGTCACTCAAAACCGTCATTGGTGGCCGAGGTCAAAGACACGGAGCCGAACCCGGATTTAAAATCCGTTCCAGAAAATATTGAAAACAGACAGATCATCGACGCAAACCCCACTGCTATTGTGGCGACCAAAAAAATTCAGCTAGAAGAATCAATAGATCCTGAATAGGGGGAGCACCTCTTCCATTCACAAATGTGGGTGAAGGGGACCCCATTGCATTTCATTTTTGATAACAGAATCCAAAAGAACCTCATCTCAGCTAAGATCATCAAACAGTTGGGTTTGTCGACAACACCACACCCGCATTCATAAAACATCGGGTAGCTTCACCAGAGATGAGATCTTCACGTCAACCAACAGTGTCGCCTATCCTATGGCATCCATCCCTTAAAGGATGAGGTAGTGTGTGATATTTCCCCTCTTGATGTCTGTGATGTTTTTTTGGGCCTTTTATCACACAATCTGTTCTTGCCTAAAGCCCAAAGTAGTAGATGCCAGATTGGCGTAACAAGGGGTGACCTATCACTATCACCTTAATAGGAAACCCCTTTCTCTTTAGGAGTATATAAATGTACTCTAGGGGAGATGTACCCAGTGACCTGAGGTTTTGAGAAGGCTAAGGAAAAAGTATAAGAAAGTTCCCCCCTCTCACAAGTCACTCAATTACAAAGTTTCTTTGTGTCTTATAGAGATGAAGAAAAATATAAGTATTGTGTACATGCCTAGAACAAGACAACAAAATAGAAAAAAGGGCACTTTCCAAGTACCAAAATGATGTTAATTCTTCGTAAGACAATGAACTCTTTGAAAATAGACTAGCTGATATAAAATTGCAGCAATATAACAGTTTACATCAACAATGATAAATTTGTAACAACCATAATAATTATTCTTCAAAATGCTTGAGAAAAGACTAGAAATAGTAGCTTTAATAGGGAAAATTGATATTAGATAGTCACAAGTGGATTTAGCAATGTCTAGCTAGAATAACATGTCACTTTTGAAGTTAGTTTGATGTTGTTAGATGGTTGTAGCAATTTTTTTCAACAACAACAATTTATTTAGTGAAATAGGCTAATCTAAGGTTAGTAGGAGTTAGTGGATGCTCCAAAGAAGATAGTTTGAAAGTTGTTTTATCAATCAATCACTGGTAGTGAGTAGACTAGTGCCTTCTAGGGTAATGGAGTCAATGATAGTAGTAGAAATTCTTTGAGGGAAATAGAAATGATAATACTTAGTCAAAAGGAGATGGAGAAGATGAGAGAGGTGTTGGTAACCCAAGGCCTCAAACATCCAAATCCTAGAGATAATTGCTAGAAAGTAAGGTAACTTAGGCCCTAGCGATTTCTCTTTCCTTAGACAAATTGAAACAAAATATGCAATAGGCAATATAAGTAGGGTTACTATAGTGTTACAATGGTAGGGCTCTAGTATCTACTTCTAGATATGGTGCTCCTTAAATTATAGAGAAAATGATAATAACTTATGCCTTTCTCCTAGTGTTTCAACGAAGCAATTTCATAATATTTGACATGAAAAAGTGAAATTCACCATAAGAATTCATTCACAATAAATAAATGTAGATTTTCTACTTACTTCACCAAGAATAATGAAGTTTAAACCCTAGTTGAATATTTTCCACCATGAAAATAGCCAAGATACACCAAAAATGCCTCTCCAAGAAGTTGCACACCCCTTAGTTTCAACCAATAACCTTTAAAGAGGGCCGAATTTTAGACCACACACTTGTGTGATGAGTGAATGATAAAAAAAATGAGAGTTTTCTCTCTCTATTTATACAGTTTCAATGACCTTTAATTAAATTTAGGTCATAAAAAGGCCGACATGGACAAATTACATTAAAATCAAGTTTTTACATAAATAATAGTAATTAAAACCTAAAATCAAATCCACGGGTGATGTCATGCCCTTATAGGCTGATGTTAGACCCCTAGGGTGGAACGCTAGGCCTCAAATAAAAAATGTTTGGCCTCCATAGGCCCCCAAATGTTGCCACATGTGCCAACTGCACACAACTTCGCATCATAAGTGAAAACCCTAACTCTGGGTGAGGTCAAGGTCAATATGGTGATGCCATGTTCTCTTCAAGGGTCAACGTCTAGGTGGAAAGGAAAAAAATCCCTGGGTCTAGGTCTGTTGGAGTGTCCTTGGTGCAACGTCCTTATTTCTTCCTAGTGCAAGCCTCTAGTTTCTCTTTCCCCTTGGTGGGGTCACAACATCCATATGTTGGGATTTTATCCCCATGGAGGTCCGACCTAATCATTCCCCCATATGTACCTGTCCACCACTCAAAGTAGTGCAGTAATAATCAAGTACTCCCTCCAGGGGCTCATAAGTTACAGGTATCATAGCAATGTCAATCACATCTAATAATCAAATTACCCAAACATGTACATCGAACACCCCTTTACCCAAACAAATGCTCAAAGACGTTATGCAGTTTAACAAGTTAGGTTTGGAGAGCATCTCATGATGTCCTATTGGGATAATCCTCCTTAATTTTGGGGTGTTTCCCAGATGAGAACTAATATATATCATGTAACTGTGTGTGAAGTGGTATAGGGGAACGTTTGGTCAGAGGGTGCAGTGATAACAAGGAAATGTAGGTCTTTCCTATGGGTGCTTCTTTAGAGGGTGTGTTGCACCTCATCATGGATGCCATTGTTTCCTAGCCCATTCAGTGCCTTTTATTCTTAGTCTTATTTCTTTTTGGGTCTTTTTTCTTTTCAAGGGAAAGGATGGGGGACATTGTCTTGGCTTGGTGACTAGAGGTGACAACGTTACCCACAAGAATTTCACAGAAATGAGAAGGATGGATCATGATGAGACCCCCTTTCTCTTGGCTATGCCACTAAGAGCCACTACCCTAGTTTGGTGACCAGATATATGGTAGTGTAATTTTGTTACATGCCCATGGACCTATTAGGTCGGTTCATCATGAGACCTCCCATCCACCAACTAGTACCTTGATTTTTGATTTATCTTATGGTCCCCTTTTCTTACTAAGAAACCTTTTATTTCTTTGTCGGGAATCCCTGGGAGAATCATCTCAAAGGTTTCATTTTTTTCTTTTAACTCCTTCCAGCTACTTTTATCCCCTGGGCCTTTAGCCCCTTATTCCCACAAGCCAAGGTACAACCCTTCCTAGTGTGGAAAATCCCAATGCCTAAACAAAGGTAGGGGGAAATGAGAGGAATAAAGATGGAAAGTGGTAAGTATGAAGGGAATAAACAATGAAATTTCACAGACCCACCCAATGGCATCCTATCCTAAAGGGAGATCAACTCGCTAAGGCATCATGTCACCCTTCCAGGTATGAACAAGTTAAAGAGCATAATTTCCAAGCAAACGTTATGAAAGGAAGGAGAATTAAATGAAGCATATTCAAGTTCTTCAATAATAAGAGTGAAACATACCATGATACCCATACTCATTACCTCATGGAGCAAGACTTACTTCTACTTCAGGACCAGGATGGTGGGATGGATGTTGCTGTTGTCAATGGATGGGATGCACTGAAGAAAATATGGGCCCTCTAGGGCCATGCTCAAATCGTCTGGATCTTGGCACACCATTTATAGAACCTATGGGCCTCGAGACATGATCTCCTTAGTCATCTCTAGGATAGGGGATAACATTTGGCTCCAACTCAGGGAAATGTTCTCACTATAGAGCGCTTGAGAACCTCAGCATATCTGGTATGACCGGTATCTACTAGATCTTAACAAAATGAATTAGTAATCTTCAGGGTGGTGATATCACCCCTCACTCATATATGATATAGTGGAATAAAAGTAAACATGCATATATACTTAATGAAAGAATAAAAAATGAAACTACACTACACTAGCATGATATGCAGATGGTATATACAATGAATGCAAATGCCTACCTAACTTACTTGTACTTACCTATTATGCCACTGTCGGGAAGTAGTGCTTTATGTGTATATCATTTAAAGGTAGGTTCAAAGATTCTCCTTCAAGTGTTGTTAAGTTAAAAGAGTTTTTTCCTACCGGATTCATGATTTTGTAGGGACCTGTCCATAATCCATCAAACTTCTTTTGCATGCCATGTTTCTCCCTTATTTTATCCCATAAAAACACTAAGTCTCCTTCTATGAAAGCTCTTTCCTTTTCTTTGTGATCAAAGGTGTTCTTAACTTTCTCTTGATTCTTAGCCATTTTCCCTAAGGCGACCCTCCTCGATTCATCCAACTCTACCAATTGGTCAATTCACCCCTAGATTTCTTCCTCTTCTGTGGTGTATTATTGAACAAAACATAGGATAGGGATTTGTAGATTCACAGGTAGTTTAGCCTCCAACCCATATACAAGTTCAAACAGGGTTTTTCCCGTTGATGTATTTGTTTTTATTCGATCCACCCACAGGTCATACTTGATATTTCTATCCTAGGCCTTCTTGTTCTCTCCCACAACCTTTTTAATGATATTCATGAGGTTATTATTGCTTGATTCTGCCAGGTCATTCCCTTGTGGGTAGTAGTTTGAAGAATTCGATAGAATGATACAAAAATATGCTAAGGCATGGGAGATGAAAGCTTTGGCGTTGTCAATGGTAATTTTGGATTATACACCAAATCTTGTTATGATTCCTTCTTCCAAAAAGTTTATGACCACCTCCTCAGTATCTTTCTTTATGGGAAGATATTCTACCCACCTGGTAAAATAATCTGTGGCGGTCAAAATACATCAGTAACCATTACTTGAATTATCTTTAAACTCACCAATAAATTCCAAACCCCACTGTTGAAATGGGGCTAATACTACCACATGTTTCAAAGGTTGTGTCGAAAGTTTTTTTTAACCTACAAAGTATTGGCAAGGTTGGAATGAGAGGACATATCGATGAGTATCAACAAACAATGTTGGCCAATAATATCCGGCTCTTAATATCTTGTGTGCAGTAGTACGGGAAGCAAAGTGTCCACCATAATACCCAGAGTGTAATTCCTTCAATAGTTTGTTTCCCTCTTCTTTTCTCACACATCTAAGGAGACCTCTGTCTGGAAAATTCCAGCCAAGACCATCCCTAGTGAAACAATACTTCATAGCTTTGAGTCTCAGGGCTCTTCTTTTATAGTCTACTAGATGTTTTGGGCATGATAAGTTTCTATGGTAGTATATTATGTCAGAATACCATTCACCGTGTTCTAGCTCACTCACAACCACATTCACTTGTTCGTTTTGTCCCATTTGTATAGCTTCTTGGTTGCTTTCAGTCAACATTCGGGCTAACCCTTGTCCCTTCACAATTTTGGTGGGTTTTATTTCTAAGTCATATTCTTGGATTTTGGAAACCCACTTACCCCTAGTACCCATACAATCTTGTTGTGACAAAAAATCCTTTACTGCTGGGTAAGGTACATAAGCCTTAATCTTGTCATAGCCCACATAGTTTCCAAAATGCTTGAGGGATTTCACCAAGGCATAAGCTTGTTTTTCAATAATTGAATAATTCACTTTACTCATGAATGAAATAGGATGTTCATGGTCATCAACATCTTTCTGCAATAATACACATGCGATAGTGTCTTGAGAAGCGAAAGAGAATATCATGAAATCTCGTGAATAATTAAGACTAATTAGAACTGGGGCCTGGGAAATGGCGTCTTTTATTTCTTCAAAAGATTGAAGGGCCTTGTTTTTCCACTTGAACGCTATGTCCTTTTTAAGTAATGCACTCATGGGTTTTATTCTTTTGGAAAATTTTGGGACAAACCTTCAAATAAAGTTTATTTTTCTAAAAAAATGACTGTAGGGATTTTTTGTTGGCAGAGGGGCGTACATATTTGATAGATTGGATCCTTTATGGGTCTAAAAAAATTCCTACCTCTGTGACTGTGTGTCCCAATATATTTCCCTTATCTATCCTGAAAATAGATTTCTTAGGGTTCAAGGAAATACCATATTTCCTACATCTTTCAAAGACAATTCTGAGGTGTGAAATGTGGTCTTTTCTTTATTTTGATACAACTGTGAGATCATCTTGGTAAATTTCTATGATTTTCTGAATAAGATCACTGAAAGAAAAGTCTATTTCTCTTTGAAAGGTTGAACCTTCATTCATAAGGAAAAATGCAATTCTTAAATACATGAATGTTCCCCATGGTGTGGTAAATGTTGTTTTGAGTTGATCTTCTCTCTTGAGTAATACCTGATTGTTCCAGAAAATCCATCCAACATGGACATCATGCCCGCCCCTACGACCCTTTGTAGTGAATGTTCCATATTTGGCAGGGGGTAATTGTCTTTCAAAGATAGCTTGTTAAGGTTTTGAAAATCTATGCATAGACAAATATCACCACTTTTATTTCAGACTACTACCAAATTGGACATCCATGAAGAATATCTAATGGGGGCTATGATACTAACATCTACCATCTTTTGAAGTTCTTTTTGTATTTGGTTTTCCAACTTAGGGTTGATATGCCTTAGTTTTTGTTGGAAAGGTTTGGCTCCCTCTATTAAAGGTATAGCATGTTGGATGACATCACCCCTATAAGCCCTTAAGTCATCATAAGTCCAAGCAAAGGTATCCTTAAAATCTCTTATGAGGTAAAGTATCTTGTTCCTCTCTTTTTCTGTGGTACCTTTCCTTATCTTTACCATTCTTGGATCCATCTCGGTGCCAATGTTGAATTCTAAGACTTCTTTTGTTTGTTGTTTGGGGTTTTTTACTTTGTAAACATCGTGTCTATCAAAGATTTGTTCTAAAGGAACACACCCTTTTGGCAGAGTGTTATTGTGCAAGTTTACTAAGTCCAAGTCCATGGAATTAGCTAGAAATTTTACTTGTGAATTGGTGAATTCTCTATTGTTTTCCATGAACCCAAAGATTTGATCATCTTCTTCAAAGATCTATCAATGTTCTAAGTTATCAGGGATCGATGGTCTAAAAAGAACCTCCATTCTGCACAAGTTCTGGAGGGGACCCTTAGAAGGTTGCAAACTAGATGTCAAGACATCCAAAGAATCTGCTACATAATTTTCCTCTCTGGGAACTGCTTTGATTGATACTACTTCAAAGGCTTTTGCAACAAATCTTACAAAGTCTCGATAGATTTTTAGTCTCTCATTCTTTGCAGAAAATTTCAACAAAACTTGTGATACTATTAGGTTTGAATCCCCTATAATCCTCAAGTGCATGATGCCCTTATCAATCGCCAAGTTAAGACCTATAATCAAAGCCTCATATTCAACAATTTTGTTTGTCCAATGATATTCAAGTCTATAGGAGTATTAGAAAGTTTCCTTAGATGGGGTAGTTAGGAAAATACCCGCCCTTGAACCAGAACTTGAATGAGAACCATCAAATTCTAAGGTACATATTCCTCTGGGTGTTTTGTCAAGTTCATCCTTATTTTTCCTCCTTGGACAAACCAACTTTCCACCCCATTATTCACACAGAGGAGTTGGTCATTGGGCTCTTCGAGAGTTTCAATGAGGCATCCTGTGATGGGTTCCTTGTGAAGGGTAAAAAATCCTCCTTCGAGTTGGGGTATAATAGATTTGGACCCTTGTTCTTGGAGGCTCCCAGATATTTTTCCTATCAAGTCTTTGCAGAGTAGAATCCCCCAACTGATTAATGTGTTTATCACCATTACATTGATCTTGAAAGAGACATCAGGGCAAGCATGGAAAGAAACACTTAGGTCTTTGATAATACCTCATGTAAAACCATCTTGTGTATTTGGTTGTGATATATTGAGACCTAGTTGGTACATAAATATTTCATTCCTAATGTTTCTAGGGGTATCTGAGTCCAAAACGTAATTATGGAGAAGGAAATCATTGATCTGGAGGGTAACATAAAAAGGTGCAGGTTCACCGTATTTTGTTCCCACGCTCCCAACATGATAGACAACGGGAAATTATTCTTCACATTCGTTGTTGGTGTAAATATATGTTTATTATATTTCACTCATTTAAATATCAATCTGAGATTCATAATCAAAAGAGTTGTTACACTATATGTGTCGAAAACAGGTAACCTATCTATGTTTGTTGTATCTAGCTCAATCAAGAAACAATCAATAACATAATACTCTATTTTTGGAATATCTGAACACTTCACACAACTTCAAACTAGAAGATAAAGCTCATAGTAAAAATCTCAAGAAAACACTCAGTTGAAAATATTCTTTCTCAGATAGCAAGTATGTTCATTATAGGCTCATGAAATAAAGAGATGAACTGAGACCTTTCTTCCTATAGCAATTGAATTCACATAACAATTCACTCTAGTTACTCTTGAAAATAAACCAATCATGACCTAATCAATTCCAATCAAACCTTCCTCAATATAGGAGACAATCAATATGATTGAAATACTTCATTACTAAAGAATGAAGGGTGAGAGATGAAGTCTAGTTGTTCCTGTACCTACTGAGGACAACACAATTATAAATCCAAAACAATAAAAATTGATTATTTAACAATCCCAAACATCTATCCAACTTTGGTTGACTAAATATCACTCTGTAGAAACATAAATAGAATCATCCACTATGCTTAATGTATAACTATCCATTCACACTGATCCAAAATCAAAAGGTATCTATTTAGAAATCTGTATTGTACTTAGGAAAGTTCATGCAATCAAACTAATTTGTAACATACAACTATTATATTTTCACACTCACACAATTAAATTATGTCACACATAGACATATACAAAGAGGCTTACCTTGGTTGGGGAGGTGGGCCCTTGCCGAACAAACAAGGTAGCTCTACAAAAATTACAGAATAAACACTTTACTCACATCGATGAATTGCACAAACTAGCATTCGTATTCCTTCAATTAATCAAGTGAATCAGTACATCAACATTTCATTTCCTAGCATAACAATGTATATCATTCCTTACTCTCTATCATCTATACAACATCCCTTTTAAAGAAGGTCAACCGTTTCAATCAAATCCTAAAGATAATTATCAAATGTTTACAAAATATTACAATTGGTGATCATAGCGTATATCAAGGAATGGACTTCATCCTCATGACACAAAGTGCATGAGTGATGAAGTCTATAGTGGTCTTCAAACAAACCACAGATGCTTCTAGCCAACTGATTTATTTGAGCCATCGCCAGTGTACTTGTTCAAAACGTTAATCCTGTAGACATGGGTTTAGTACCAGACTAGCACAGTAATAGATCTTGGTACCAGATCAACACAACGGTGGTACCAGAATAGGCGCAAAGTTGGTACTGGATCAACACAGAGGTAGTACCGAAATAGGCACAGAGTTGGTATCGGATCAAGCAGAGTTGGAATGTTGTAGTACTGGACCAATGGAAGCACCGAATGAATCCCGAAGGTGAGTACCAGATGAAGTGATGCCTTGTCATGAAGCTGCTTAATAATATTCAAAGTAATTAGAAGCATAAACCTCAATCATTTAGTCCCAATTAATCAAGAAATCAAACAAATCATGTTTTTAACATGGGTTACCTCTTTATGCATATGAATAAGGTCACAAGGTAGGTTTGTGGAAGAAATAGACAACATATGAATATGTCAGAGGTAAAATTGACCAAGATAGAAGATAATGTAAGGTAATAGGGATGTAAAAATGGAGACTCAACATTTCCCCCATGCTTAAGTCATTGCATGTACTCATGCAAAAATGTCAAAACCGATACTCAAAATTTTGCAAAACGGAAATTGTCTTCCATCCTGTCTACACACCATTTGCCTGGCTATAGAATATTGAAACCATAGGCCTCACTCCTAAGTGTTACATGTCAAAATTACTCAACCAGATAAGTGTCTCATATTCCTCTCAATTGTCGTAAGTGTCGCATCTTCCTTACAACTTTCGCAAGTGTCGCAAGTTGTTCACAAGTGTCGCAAACATTGTTCAAGCATATTGCCATGCTGACGACACCGAGGAGGCACTTAAAACATCTCATGTACTTGATTTGGAGAAGAGGAATTGATTAACTGAAGTCAAAGAACTCTTGACACCTGAGAAGAGCTCTGAAACAAAGGTTCTGAGGGTGAGCGCTCCCCTATATCAGTCTTAGGAGCACTAGCGCCCCCCTACAAGGCTTCAGGGGGTGTTATAATGCTCTCTTGCCCTTCTGAAGGAGCGCTATCCACTTTTGGAGCATTGGCACTTCCCTCAAGCTTCTCAGGGAGCGCTACAACGCTCTGATGCCCCTTTTGCAGGAGCGCTTCCTAATCTGAGGCAGTTGTTGGCCCGTTAAGGAGAATAAGGAGAAGATCTTTCAAGATTAGAAGGAAGTTGCATTCGAATTCTTGGTTTCATCAGGAGATCCATGATCTAAGGAGGAGGTTCCTCAACTTGTTCTAAAGATAACTCAAGAGGTTAAGCTCCTCTTAACCTATATAAGCAAGCTCTATGATGGTGAAAAGGGGGGAAGAATCGCTAGCATGAAACCTATGATCTCATAGGAAACACACAGTCAACCAAAGGAGAGTGATCAATGAAGCTGCCGTTATCCTGGTTGTGGATCTTTCGAGCAAGGGTTAGACGAAGAGGACTCGACGAAGTTGTCGCATTCGCATCTACGATTGTAAGTACTGCTGTCGTTATTCTCATTAATATGACACGCTTGGCCTGTTGCTTTCTAGTTCATGTCTGATGTTACATGAAATTATCATTGATAGATAGATCTGTTTTCAAGCTAACATCAATAGAGTAGGAAGTGGTCGTATCTTGTTTGTCTACAAAACTCAGCAAGGAGCAAAGGATCGGAGCGCAACTCAGAGCGTGTAGGGACAAATGTCGATAAAGAGGTACTTCTGTTCTCCTTCCTTCTCATGTGTTAGTTTAGATAGATTTGAAAGGAAGTTAGTGTCCACGTTAAGCATTTTCTGTCTTAGAGTTAGGGTCAAGCTCTTTGAGGCAATCTACCTATCCGCAGGGAGATTTTCCTACAACAGAAACTGGCGACTCCGCTGGGGAGATAGCCTCAAATTGAAACTTCTTGTTTTGATTTCTCCTCATTGACCTTGTTCTACCCCTTGATTGTTTCAGACCTGGTTCACTCATCTTTTGATTGGTTTCATGAGCTGATTGGCTCCCTACCCCATCACACTCAGCCTAATTGTCGAGATTGAAGTACAATTTTTGGATTTTTTGACATTTTTGGGAGATTTTGAACCTGGCACCCCTGTCCCTATGTTAACAGAGCGCCAGTTCTCCCTGATAGCCTTTCACAGAGCGCTATAACGCTCCTTGCCTTTGGAAATAGAGCGCCAGCTCTCCTTTGGCCAATAAATCCTCCAGAATTGTGTTTTCAGGGTTTTTTCCTCTGTGTCTCTCTTGTTGGGTCACCTTGTGGGTCAATCCTTCTTCTTTCCAGCTTGGATACCTGTCTTTTGCTTGAAGAACGGACATCCTGCTGTTTGGATTTCGTAACCTTCTTCACTATTGTTGTTGAGTTTTTCTATCATTTGGAGTTTGAAACCCATGCATTGTCTTTCCCTCCTCATCAACTGAACGAAAAATTCTGGCGAAGGTCATCAAAGGCCTACAGATCCCTTCATTTTGATTTTAGTTAAAGATCATTGCTCTTCGACTTTTTCTTTTGGGTGTGAAGTTTGATTTCTCTTTGATTGCTTCTTTTCTTTCACTTATCGCTTTGATTACGACGAGAGGGTGTATTGTTTGTATGATTCTTGCTTGTGTTGGTCTGATTTGCATTCATCCAAGAAGATAATTAGCAAGATGAGCCTTGTTTTGAATTAATCATTATTCATATGAAAACAATAAAAAGCATCTTCATGATTGATTGTGCATGTTAGAAGGCATCTAAAAAGTTTTAGCATCACATCAATATTTGATTGAGAAAAAAAAATTGTTTGAGGACATTCCTTATTCGTGCTTGTTAGTGAAAAGAACTCTCTCTCTCCCTTAGATAGATGTTCATCAAAAATAAATGACTGCTTATCATATTCAATGCATTGTTGGGACTGAGTCATAATTCCATTCGTTTCACTTCCATGCACCCCTTTTGAGTAAAGAACAGCTCTAAAATGAACGCTAATTAAAAACTATCTAGAAATTTTTCTTTGTTAGGATCCTCCACCAACAGTAGATTAGGCTTAGTACTTTGGATTAGACTTGAGCATAACTCTCCAAAGTTTCCAAAACAAACATTAGCATCCTGAGTTAGGGAGGGTCAAATCCAATTATCGTATAAGTCTGCCTAGGATCCCCCTCTAACACAGGGGTTACGCACGAGGTCGCATTCGGGTGAGCTACGGGGACTAAACCTCCGTGGTTTAACTGATTGTGGTGGTCAGATTGTATTATGGGGATCGCTTGAAGGTAAATCCACAATTACTGCGTGGAATCCTTTTAGTTGATTTTGGGCTCGATACCCTGCCCGTACGTTCGGATCGGACTGTCGACTGTTCCCGCCCAGGGGCTGACTCCGAATTGGTAAACTTAGTGGCCATAAACTTTAGGGTCTTACACAAGGTGACAGTGACGGGAAGTCTCGCTGTACCTATGCATACATTGGTCAAACTCACTCGGGCTCCTTGGAGGGTAAATCCACAATTACTGCATGGAATCTTGCACCAAGGCATAAGTCCGTTAAGCAGGTTGCCATTGTAACTGTTCCACCCTATCCTCACCCCTTCTGGACTTGATCACGTGACGTTGGATTTCATCACCAACTAGTACGGTCATCGAGAGAAGGTCCTGTTTCCTTGGTTGTGATTCTTAGATTCTATTAGCGTATGTTGTTTCTTTTACTTAGTGGACCTTAGGTCAAGTCAGTGTTAATGGCATCGAATCCTGGGAGTACCAATGGAGGAACCTCTTCTTCTGGGGAACCTTATACCTTTCCTTCATTTGGAAACTTTGGTCCTCCATATGTTGCCACTCTGAGTCTTCCAGGACTCACTATCGGATTACCAGTTTGGTTGTTCCCCACTCCGGTGATCCCGAATCCTCCCAATGTTTCAATTGCACCTAATACTTTAGATGTCAGTACAACACCCACACATCAACCTCACGTCGAATTTTTGCCTTCTTCGCCCATCAAGTCTCCTTCCATTTTTCCTTCTTTGCCTAGTGAAAGCTCTAAAGCAAGTAGCCAGGTTGATCAGAAGAAGAAGAAACGGAAAGAGAAGAAGAAGAAGAGCCCGAAAAGGACCAAGACCCCAACAACATCAGATGTTGGCTCTAAGAAACCAGTTATTGTCAATAGTATTGGGAGTGTTGATGAGGTCAACAAGATTAAAATGAAGAATCCAAAACCCAAATTCCCTTGTAGCCTTTGTAAGGGTGACCACTTTTTGAGGGATTGCCCCGATCTTACCCAGGTCTTAGAAATGTGGTCCTCCACATCATCGGCCTCTGTCGGTCATGTCGATGATACCCCGTCAACTAGTGATGTTCAGGTTGGTGAGAAGAAGAAAACTGTCAAATTCCCTTGCATGTTATGTACAGGAAATCATTACTCTCACCTTTGTCTTCGCATAGACGAGGCTTCTTCTCTTTTGGAAAAACTTCAACTTCCAAAAGGTTATCGTAAGCTTTCCTCCGACCCATCATTGGTTGATGGACTGGTCAATCCGGTTCCATCCTCGGTCAGTTTTGTTGATCAGGTGGTCAATCTAGTTTCCTCCTTGATTGAACCACAAACTCAAGTAGCTGATCCAGTTCCATCATCGATCAACCCCACTCTTCATCAAAAGAGTGACACCAAAGCGGTCGACCCATTTCCACCCGTCGACCCCATTCTTCCCTTGGAGAAT
>JASDQU010109550.1:81556-111665 GCA_032191745.1 Picea mariana | reverse complement strand
GTCTCCTAAAACTATGGGGGATTAGGTAGCATGAATAAGGAAGCAACCCTAAGGGACTTGATAAAATAAAATAAAAAAACAACTATTCATCTACTCTATGAGACTAAAATGGAGGAACATGAAACCTTGAAGATATTTAAGAAGCAATGGTTATTTAGTGATGGAGTGGAATGAGATTAAGAGGAGTATTTGGGTGGTTTTGTACTCGATGGAATATCTTTGTATTGCACATGAACTTCACCCATCAATCACGCCTCTGGATAATAACTAGATTTTCTCATAATCAGACTGGTAATCAATTTAATATATTCAATATATACATTCCTATAGCATAAACAAAAAACTAAAATTGTTGGAGATTGTTGTTAGTGTTAAAGGATACTAAGCCTACAAGGAATAATGTCATAGCTAGAGATTTTAATGTGGTCCTCAACAACAAATAAAAGAGAGGGGGAAACATTGTTATAGACCCAACTAGGGAAAGGTTGGAGGACCTAATGAATAAGTGGGACATGATTTACATCAAGTTATCCAAAAGTAAGTTCACTTAGAGCAACAAGAGGCTAGGACCTGGTCACATAGTCGCTAGTTTGAATAGATTTTTAGTGCACAATGACCTTGTTCTTCAAGATTATTCCATCAAATCTCAGATCATCCCCTCATCAATTTCATATCACAAACTGATAATTATTGAAATTCAATAATCTCCTGATTATGGACCCCTCCCCTTTAGATGAAATACCCTCTAGTTACAATATCTAGAGGTTCCAAGCATAATTGTTGAGGCTTGGAAAGTTTGGGTTACGGGCTCCCTAGTTTACATTTGGGAGTATAAAATAAAATTAGTTAGTTCAATTCTAAATATGTGGCTCAAGGAATCCCATTGTTCAACTAATTATAAGGATGTGGTCATAGCCTAGTTGGAATAAATCCAATCCAAAATGGAAAAAAAAAAAAAGATATTTCATTTGACTTATATGCTAAAGAAGCTCAAATAAGGGGACATGAACACGATCTTCTTTAATGAGAGAGCAAGAGACAAAATACTAAGAAATACTATTAAGGAGATAACAATGCAGGATGAGACTAGAATCATTGACTTTCATGCGCTAAAAAATGTAGCGAGGAACTACTTTGTGAATCTTCTCATTGAGTAGTGTAGAGTTAAACTTGATGCATCAATGGCTTTGCTGGAAAATAGTCTAGACGTGGTTTTAGAGGAAAACAATGTAGATTTGATGAAACCAATTAAAGAGGTGAATATTCTCAATGCCATTTGGAACCTTGATCTTGATAATTCCCTAGGTATAGATGTATTCTCAATATATTTTTTCATAACCTTTTGGATTTTAATAAAAAATGACCTTAAAAGAATGTTGCAGTTCGTACAAAATTCATTTGAAATGGAAGACAACAATAATTCTTCTTTATATTATTCTGAAAGATGTCAATCCATCCTTCTTCTCTAAGTCCATGTCTCTTTCCCTCTACAATTTAGCATACAATATTATGACTAAAATTATAGCCTCCGGGTTGAGAAGAATTCTACCCAAGATAATCTTAGAAAACCAAGGAGGATTTATGCAAAACCGACAAATAATGGATAGCATTGTTCTAGTTTAGGAAGCCATCCATTCAAGCAAGGAGAACAAGGAGAAATGAATTATAATAAATTTTGATATGACCAATGCATTCGACAGGGTAAAGCATTCCTTTTTATTTGAGGTAAATACTAAGTTACTTGGATTCTTCTCTTCCTTTATTTGTTGGGTCCCATATTACATTAGTGATCCATGGATAGCTCCTCTATTAAATGGTAGGCCAACCTATTTCATTCTATGGAATTGTGGCTTAAGGAAGGGTTTCCCTATCCCCCTTGTTATACATCATCATGGTTGATTAACTAAGAATAAGTCTTGAGGTGGAAAGGATAATAGAGAACATCCTAAGCATAAAAATTGTTAGGCGATTCAAGAGTTTGAACCACTCCCAACTTGTAGATGACACATTACTTATTGGAAAAGCATCTACAATAATCACTACTAGATTCAAACAAGTGTTGGAAATATTTACACATTCTTTAGGAGGAAAAATCAAACCAATAGAAAATCAAAGTGTTGGGATGGAACACTAGCTCTTAGGTAATGCACACCATCTCTAGAATCCTTCAATTTACTTACTTTGATAATTGGACTTATTTTAATATTTAGGAATTCCTATAGCTCTTGGCTTGCTTTCTCCTCACTCTTGGCTAAGTATAATAAAAAATATCAAATCAAAGCTTAGTCAATGAGGTTCACATTGCTTAAACCTCATTGGAAGAGTAATCTTGATAAAATCAGTCCTATCGAATATTCTCATATATCAATGTTCGATTATGCTAGCCTCGGTTGGCATCATGCAACAAATTGGTAGGGAGATCAGAAAGTTCTTGTAGCATGGAGGGAAAATCAACATCAAGAAGTTCCATTTGGTCAACTGGAAAATTGTAAGGGAGTTGAAAGAAGGAATGCCCTCATTTTGGTTGAATGTGATTTGATAGGAAAGTTTACCGACTACTAACCTAGTCCAAAGTCTGTGGAAACTTGGGTGGTTAAGAAATGGTCTCATAAGATTAAAGGACATGTGTTATATTTTTCTTCTAGTTGTTCTTATTTATTTATTTTTGTTCTCAATAAAGAAGAGCGATATTTGATATTCTACTTTGGACCACATTTTAATGGGATCCAAGAGAATGTATCTGTCCTCATGGTCCTTAGACTTCAATCGACAAGAATAAATTACAAAAGTATCAGTGTGGGTTAGATTTCCTCATCTCCCTCTAATATTTTGGGATGAATACACTCTTCGAGATATTAGAAATAAACTGGAAAGATTCATTGATCGAAAAAAATTGAAAGGGAATTTGTTCTCATGTGCGAGAATATGTGTGGAGGTGGATTTGGAAAAGGGAATCCCAAAGTATTTCTTTGTAAATCAAAATTGATGGGTGGAGTCATCATTAGATACTATATTATGAATATATTCTATAAAATTGCAATATTTGTCACAAATATGGGCATTTTTCCAAAATTTGTCCAAAAACTCAAGAGGAGCAACCTCCTTCAAAGAAAAATACAATAAAAGAAATTGAATTTAAGATGGTCTCAAGTAGGCACAAAAATTCACAGCATAAGGGGCCACCTAAATCAAGGAAACCCTAGGATAGTTTTCCCACCTTAAGAAATAATTAACTTGAAGTTCTTGGGAATTTATGTGGTTTAGTAAATCTAGAAGACATGAAGAAGGAGTTGGAAAATGAAGAAATTGAACCCAATCCAGGATCATCACTCCCCGATAATGGCACATATCCCTCACTTGAGGATCCGAAGAGTATTTCTCTAGATGAAAAGGAAGCAGAGGATGAAGAGGAGGAAAAAGTGGATGCAAAGGAAACAAAGGAGGAAGAAGAGGAGGTAGAGGAAATAGAGAAGGACGAAAGGAAAATAGAGGAAAAATGAGGACTATTCGAGTCATTTTGAAATCCATAATTTACCTTGAGGACTGCTCGACTCATTCCAAGACTTGTGTTTGGCTACAAACACAACCTTGTTAGATGATTATCTCTTATTAAAACCCAGATGCAACCACACTTGGTTTGATGCTTTGGTCATACAATGTTGATGATTTTCTCTTACTCAATTCCAATGTCAGTCTCTCCATGAGGCCATTGGCTTGAGGACGAGGCAAATAATAGTGGTGGGGGCCTATTGGCACCCAAAGTTTTGGGTAAAGGTTCTGCATGTGAACTACAATTTTGAGTGCACTACAATTTTGAGCACACTACGTTTTTTAGAGTGATACAGTTTTTCACACATACTAGCAGCTACACAGTGGATGACATAAGGTGTGCATGCTAGTCTGAGTTTTACTATGTGCCCTAGAAATCAAGAAGATACCTTATGCATTCCAGAATCAAGAAAATAATCTTCGAGATATATTCTTGAATGATTACTCCAGGCAACATGAGAGATCGTGGAACAATTAAGGGATGAGATAGAAAGGTATTTAATACTACCATGACTCCAAAGAGGCTGTGTGGACTGCATGCGGGTGACAAAACTATGTAGGATCGGTAGTTAGTAGGGAAAGTGGAGCAAAACTGAAAGTGAAAGAGTGCTAGAGTAGAGATGGAAACAAAAGGGAACAATGATGACAGAGAAGGAGTTGTTTAGCTAGTGCGTTAATGAGCCAGTTGTTTCTCTCTTGGTAGAGAGATGAGTCTGGGTATGTTTTGTAAGGAGTTTTGTTTTGTAATGCCTATAGATTCCAAGAGAAAGAACATGGAACCATGTAATAAACTATTGTGAGAATGTATGAGAGCACGGGGCATTGCTTATGATAATTGATGAGTCTCTTTGTATATGTGTGTGACTAGTTGAAGGAATATAATAGAAGCTGCAGTGATTCATGTACTTTGATGTGTTTATCATGTGTCTGATGAATGCCTAAATATCTGTGTTACTATTACATATTGTTAATATTTAAATATAGTGCAATGGAATGTATGAATGTCAACCTGAATGGATTATCTATGTAAGTAACCCTTCATCATTGACACAAGATGAGATGGTATCTTTGATTCTCATGGCATCTCGATTGAGACCTTCTTCAGTATTTGGCTGGGGATTTATATGTTGATGCCTTGGGTTTTTGTTGGTCAACTCTAGATGAACCCTAGGTCATCAACCCCCGGTATTACGAAGGAAGCATACAAGTAAGACAACAAATTGTCACTCTGAAAGTAAAGAACCACAAATATACTTCCAAACACTTATTGACAACTTCAGTCTAACCATTAGTTTGGGGGTGATATTTGGTTCCAAGATTCAATTGAGTGCCCTAGAGATGAAACAACTCTTGCCAAAAAATTCTAGTGAAAGTGGGGTCATGGTCCATCATAATATATTGCAGCATACCATGGAGTTAAAAATATTATCCAAGAATATTTAAGCGACCATAGAGGCTTTAAAGAGGTGTTGTAGAGAACCAAAATGAGCATATTTGGAAACATGATCAACCACAACCATGATAACATATTTATTGCCAAATTTGGGTAACCGCATAATGAAGTCCATTGAAATATCATTCCATAAAGATAACAGAATGGGTAGAGGTTGTATTTCACTTGGAGGTTTCACTATCTCTCCCTTGTTTTGTTGGGAAATGTCATATTTTTCCACAAAGGTGTAGATGTCCTTCTTCATTCCTTCCCAAAAAATGATGTTTGATCCATTCATATGTTTTATAGAACCCCGAATGACCTATTTTTGGAGAGGCATGGAGTTCAGATAATACCCTTGATATCAATGTTGATTGGTTGTTCAAATAAAGATTCCCTTTATAGAAAAGTTCTTCATTTTTCCAAGTGTAGCTCTGATATGCATGGGGTTCCATTTGAAGTTTTTGTATGAAGTGAGCGATATTGGGATCTATTAACCATTCTTTGAGGATTTCATTAAACTAGCCTGTTAGTATGAAGGAGAGTGAAAAGAGGGACCCATACTCTTCATACTTTCAATAGAAAGCATCTTCTACCACATTCTCCTTGCTCTTTTTATAAATTATCTTATAGCCATATCCCAACATTTTAGTAATCCATTTATGTTGCTCAGGAGACAAAATCCTTTGCTCCGGGTAGTATTTTAAGTTGTGATGATCACTTTTAATATGGAAATGTTTCCCAAGTAGGTATGGACACCAGATATCCATAATATGCAATATAGCCATCATCTCCTTTTCATAAGTTGATTTTCCTAAGTGCCTCTCACATAGTTTTTTGCTAGTAAAAGCCATTGGTTGTCCCTCTTGCATGAGTGATTCTTCAATTCTTTTACTGTAGGTGTCACATTCCAATACAAAGGTCTTAGTGAAGTCTGGTAGAGTGACTATTGTGGTTGTACATATAATATTTTTCAAATCTTGGAAGACTCGTTCTATGGCATCATTCCAAGTGAAAGAATTATTCTTATGAAAGGTTTTGATGGGAGATGCAATCTTACCATAGTTCCTTAAGAATTTTTTGCAATAACTAGTGAGACCAAGAAAACCTCTTAAACTTTTAAGAGTTTTGGGGTTGGGATAATTATTCATCACTTCAATTTTTTGCGGATGCATATGTACACCATCATGACCAAAAATATGGCCCAAATATTCCACCTTGGAGGCACCAAAAGCACATTTGTACCTATTGAGAAAGAGTTGATAATTAACAAGTAGTTGTAAGACTTGATCCACATAGGTGACATGGGCACACAAAGTTTTATTGTAGATCAATGTCATAAAAAAATGCAAGGACAAAATTATGAAGAAAGGGTTGAAATGTTTTGTTCATGATACTCGAGAAGGGGGAAGGTGCATTGTAAAGGCCAAAGGGCATCACCAAGAACTCATAATGGCCTTCGTGAGTGATAAAATAAATTTTAGAAATTTCCACCTCCTTCATGTGAATTTGGTGATAGCCCGAGTGGAGATCAAGTTTGGTGAGGAATTGAGCACCCTTAAGATCATCCAAAAGGTTAGCAATGACTGAAATGGGGAACTTATCCCTGACAAAAAAAAATTGAGAGATTGAAATTTAGGACACATGCACCAAATTATTTCTTTCTTGAGGACCATGATGACTGGTGAAAAATAAGGGTTGGTACTAGGGAAGATGACACTAGCTTCTAGAAAATCCTAAACTATCTTTTCTATTTTGGGTTTTTGGGAAAATGGATGGTGATACGAGCATACATTGGGTAAGAAGCTACCTAGTATGAGCAGAATAGAATGATCATGCTTATCGAGAGGGTGGTAGGCCTTGGGGAGGTTCAAAGATGAATTGATGTTTGGCCAAAACTAACTTCATGTCAGGATGAATGGGTTGAGAAGTAGTCTCAAAGTCTTGAATGGCATGCAATTAAGTCACAATGATTGCATGCCCTTTGTTAAGAATCTTTTCCATATGGTGTGAGATGATTATCTCTAGAGAACCAATTGTGATTCCTTTGAAAGTGTGCCAATGCACCTCCTCCTAAAAACTCATGTATAACTCATGGAAATCCATGATGATGGGACCTACTATCTATAACCATTCAAAACCCAAGACAATGTCACAACCACCCATTTCAATAGAAAAAATGTGGGTTTTCAAGGAATAATCATCCATTTGAAGCCTCACATTTTCACAATGACCACTACATTTCATGGAATCTCCTTTATCAACCATTATTTGAAAGTTTCTCAGGACATGGACGTAGAAGTGTGTTTCTTTGGCTACTCGTCAATGAATGAAGTTATGAATGCTATCACTATCATTACAGAGAATTATTTTCTGATGTTTGATGTAGCCAATTAATTTGAGGGTTTGGGGAGCAGAAATTCCAATCAAGGCATGCAGGGAGATTTGTGGTTCCACATACCATGGAGCAGATGGGGGAATGTCTTCAATGTGTGGAGGAAGAGTCTCTGAAGGTATATATTTATCTCCATCATCCAAAATGTTCTCCAAAATGGCCATAAGGATTTTTTCTCCTCACATTTATGGCCTAGAAAATATTTCTCATCACAATTGAAATACCTTTAAGTTGGTGCTCTACAATTTCTATGTGGGTTAACTTGTGGATCTTGACGGTTGGAGAGGATAGAGATGGATTTGTAGGAGCAATAGTGGGACATGAAAAAGGAATAAAATATGTCTTTTTAATTTGAGCATTAACCACCTTTTGGGATTCTCGAGCTCTTTGAGAGGCTTCCAACTAAGTAGTAGGACAATCCATTAAGACTCATGCACATATCTCTTCTTTGAGATCATTGATAAATCATTCCATGAAAAACATATTGGACATGCCTTTGGTGTGGATGGATGGTTTCTCAAAAGAAGAGATGAATTCATCAACTGTACAAAATTGTTTAATCTTGGTTATTCATCCCAAATAATGAGTGTCTACTTCAAAGTGTTCATAGACATCTGAGACAAATTGTGTCAAAGAAATATAATACAAGTGAGATTTATTATGACATTTCCACCATTTCCAATGTTTAGGATCTAAATATAAGACATCCACACTAAGTCTCATTAAGTCATTTATGATTCCATGTAGGGAAAAATAATGTTCAATTTGTGTGACCCAACTTGCAAGGTTGAATCCACCAAATTTGTTGAGATCCACTTTAGGAATTTTGTACCACATTTGAGTCATAAGATCATGAACAAGTGGGGTAGAGTGAGGCCCAATGGAATTGAATGATTCAAATCCTTCCTTTTGGGATGGATGGTCCTACCATTTATAACCCGCAGATTGTGAAGAAAGGATTTGAGTTTGCATCACCATGATTTTGGACATTTGGTTTGGGAGTGACTCTAGGTTGGCGAGCTTGTCATGGATGGCATCAAATTTTTTATGAGCAGATGAGTGGTTGCAATCTAATTTTTGTTGCAACTCATCACATAGATTTTTGAAAGAGGAGACTATGGTAGATAACTCTGCACCTTGAGTAGCCATTGAGATGTGGGTCCATAAGAAAATGGTTACTGGAGATTTGTACTAAGGTGATTAACATTGCATTCTAGGTTTGTTGAGATAGTTTCCCGATAGTGGGGTGATTGGGTCCACCAAAAAGACTTACTAGAGTGGTACCACGAGAATCATCTAGACACAAGGATTTTGTTGAGATAGGTCTCAAATAAGGGTGTGGGTAGGACCAATAATTTTTTTTAACTTCTACGGAGTTATACTCTTGCATGAATATCATTGCATTGACAAAATTCCCAAATTCTCAATATTAATTATGTAGGAATTTCATGGACTAGCAGTAGGAAGTGGGGTTTCTAAGGTCCTGCAAGCAAGGGAGTGCTAGGTGCTATAGATCTCTAATATATGTGTAGGGTCCAAGATTAGTACTTGACCCAATCTCTTAGGGCACCAACTAAAGAGGCTCGATTGTACCCTTATCCATACTACCCAATTACCCAAGTATTGAATAGTAATCTTCCACAATGATGTTCTTGGTGCACTATAGCAACAAGATGGTTGATCGACTTATCTAAAGCTAGTTTTAGGTAACCTATATACTCGAAGGTACGTGGAAGTGAAATTCCATATATAGGTTTCTTCTTATGCGATACTATTCGAAGGGGTCACAAGGGAGTCCAACTAGGTGAAACCACTTATATTTCCTTCATGTATTATTGCCCTACCATAGATTTACCCGTTGAATGGCATATCATTGTGTTATTTATAGACAATGGATTATGTCTCTAGACTAAAAAAAATTCTCTAAAATATTGGCTCAAGAAAGTGCTTTGATACCACTTGTGGTGATCTTTATTAGAAAACTATTAGATTCATATTATAAGTAATAGAATACACCCCAATTTATTGCATAAATCATATATTATAACAACAATAGGAAATAAAAAACTCAGAATACCACAAATAGTTATACATTTATTGATGAGAGCAATGTTCACTTTCCTCTTCGATGGGGCAAACTCCAAATGAGCAGAGCTTATATTACGATAAACTTCACAAGATATATCATTACATTGCTTATATTTCTTTATATATTTCTATATACCTCCTAGGAACTTTCCAGTAGGTAGAACCTTACGGTAAGCCTTCTTTCAATTATTGTATTTACACTACTACATGAGCCTTATTTACTAGAGATGTCCTCTATACATAGAAACCTATATATCTACTTAAATGGGTTAGGGTAGGACCCTAACATGTTGCAACGAGGAGTGTCTCATAAAGGTTTTTTTTTTACTCTTAGACAAATTGTTATCATGTGTTTTTGTACTTGCTCAATTTGGTCCCCTCTATTTCTAGATATACTTGGTTGTTGTACTTCACATGCATAAAGGTTGAATATTGGGGTTATGAACATTTGAAAGAGGGAGAACAACATTTATTAATTCCAACCCTCTATTATCTAGCATCTATTTTGTAGTGAGAAGAATGATTTCTACCCTCAATGCAATATTTTCCTAATGCATTAATCTCACCTTAGCATCTCATTGAAATCCAGTCTCAAATATTTATAGTTCAAGGTTATCTACATTTTTTTTTAAATTAAATTAAATTTATTTATTTATTCATGTGAAATACACATTCTAGGGAAACTCACCATGCACTTTCCCTCATTTTGAGGATGATACAAGGGTAAACCAGATTTTACAGAAACTTGAGGCTTTGCCAACAAAAGGATCAAGACCATTACAATAGTATACTCATTAAGAGCTCAACATCTCGCTTGTAGGAATTGGATCTAGATGGAGAGGATAATACTCATTCTCACAACTACCCAAACTAAACCCAATTAATAAATTATCTATAAAGGTCCCCGAGGTGTAGGACAGTCGGTGACGGAGTGTGTTGTTAAGCCACTCCNGCGGGGACAAAAAATCCAACCATGTTAAGGGTTGGTGTGGCTCAGGCCGGGTGCGATCCCCGGGTGATTTTGACGACTTAGATGCCCCTGAGTCGCGATTTCTCAAGCCATAGGTTAATCGCATAGCCAACAGGTCTCGCACAAATTAACAAACAAAAAAAATTTTTTTATCTATAACTACTCACCTCTAAAATTACTTTATAATTGTTTTGTCATCTTATAAGTACGAAAAGTAATATCTTTATTTTGGGTGTATTAATAGTGAACATAATTTATAACTCTTATCTAAGTAACAATTTCACCTCACATTGAATAACAATGCTCATTATTCAATGTTCGAAAAGCTCCAATAAAAGAAAATACATATCCATTATTTCCAGGCATTGAATAACTAGCAACTAATGTCGCTACCAATGAATTCTTGGTTTAGTGGTACAGTTTGAAAAAGATGAAATGAAGTACAAATGCCCATCCGAATTCTATTTTCAAGGTCTGCCCCACTTTAATGATATATTCTTAACCTATAGAACCAAGTGAATTTGGCATCTTTTATTCCTCACATCTTTACGAATCTTCTCTCATTTGGAACTACTTTGGTTATATATAATTTTTTATGATTGAGGACGGGACGGGTTATTATATAACAATTTGACTATCATATGTAATTATGATTATTAATCCAAAACATTCTTTGTGTTCTTTGTGATAGGGAAATTTTGTCAATATATATTTATACATTATTAAAAAATTAAGAAAATCGAAATTGTGATCATCATTATTAAAAAATTAAGAAAATCGAAATTGTGATCATCAATAAGCACGATTATAGTTTTAAACCAATTAAATTAACTCATATATATAATTATATTAGTAATTAAAATAAATAAAATAATTTTAAGTTAAACTTCTTTATTTATTTATTGTATTTTTTATTTTAAATATTTCAAATGTTATTTATATGAGTGTATTAATTATAATAATTGAAAGTTTGTTATTAATTAGTGTTGAAATTCCAAACGAAAATATAGTTGTATTTTATAAATTAAAAATATATAATATTATTGTTGAATATGTGTTCTATTTTGCAAATAGATTGTGCATTTTGACATTATTTATTTAGGATTTGGGGAGGTTTTGATGTCTTGTTGTTTGGGGTTACACGATCACGAAATAAATGCCCCTAATCACCATCTTGGGGTTTGGGAGTGGAGTCTTTGATTTATTTATTTATTTTTATGTTTTTAAACTCATGGTTTGAGTTAAAAAGTTAAAAAAACCAATGGTTTGAGCCCATTATAATATAATATGATTCGTTGATGAGTTGAGTGATGTTATGAAATCATGAATAATGTGAAGCACAAGATTATGTATGAAATTATTTAATTATTGATTGAAAATTTTATTAGTATTGTTTTTTTACAAATTTATCAAACTCTTATGATACAACATAATCTACATCATGAAACAAATACAACCTACAATGTTTTTGAGATTGTATTTTTTTTTGTTTATTAAGAAATAAAACACATATTACATGGTACCTACTCCTTTAAGGAGTTGCATCCTTTGAATAACTTCTAACTCTCTAAATTTAGAGTGTCATGCTTATAGTTAACTTAAATCTTTAAAAATCTACAAAGAATTAAGATTCCCTTTCCATGAAGACCAACTAATTAACAATTAAACTTAAATCTTTAAAAATCTATAAAAAAATTAAGATGCCCTTTCCATGAAGACCAACTAATTAACAACTAAGTTGTTTTACATGGAAATTTGAATGTTGATAAGTAATAAAAATTATGAAAACGATATAATACAATTTCTAAGTTTACTTATTAAAAAGAAATTTGAATTCATTGAAAAATAAGCAAACTATTATAATTTCCAAAATGCAACTCTTTTGTGTTATCCTCAAAGAATATACTCTAAATAAAATTAGGAATTACAAAATTAAACTGAAACTATAAACAAAGATCTTCAATAAATATTTAAAAGAGAATTGAAACTGAAATTTAGATTCTTCTACCTTTAAAAAGATGCAATTTATACTTTATACCTAAATTTATTTCATAAATTAGTGATCACATATTCCCGTGTGCACCATTAAGCACATTTTGACCTTTAATGGGCTGTTATACTAGATGTGGTGTCATCCCCTCTTGGGTGAAGCATCACCAACACAACCAATAATCCACACTAATATTTGCTAGAAATTTCAAATAAATAAACTTTGGCCATGAACACATAATACAGTTATTTTATATATTCCAATATGTAATTTTCTCATTTTTACTTTCAAATTATGTAATCCAAAAACATGTTTTCTAAATTTATTCATAATTTTTTTAAATTAAATATTTAATTTATTCATTTAAATATTTAAAAAGAGATTTATGATGATGATGATTGTAATACCTCTAGGTCGAATCCATTGTAAATATAATATAATTGTATATATAGGTTGGTGAGTCAGGATACTTGGAGGTTAGAGTGCCTTTGTATATATGTATTTTGAGGACGGAGTGCTTATGTGGTTATTAGGCTGGTGAGCCATACGCTGAAAGGACAACAAGCCAGTTTTTGTAAATGTAATCACACAGTTTTTAATGAAAACACATCACTGCTGCAGACCAACCATGTAAAAGAGTATGGGGGGCTAAACTCCACTAGAATGGGAAAAGGGGGCTGAGAGTCTAGAAAAAGCGCTAAGCTAAGGGGACTTAAGCCAAAAAGGAATGTTTAATCAGTATTCCTAAATTTAAAGTCTAAAGTAGGGGATAATGCATGTTATCCTAAGTCCCTATGAAGAAATGTATCACCATGTGAGGGAACCCATGTGTGGCCCATGTAGTTTCCAACATGAAAAGTTTTAATTTGGGAACATGAACATAATGTTTTGGGACTTTATCTCTTTCATCCATGGGGGGATCATTATTCAGACCTCACCTCATTTTTGTCATCGAGACTTTCATGTTGCCATTATTGTACTTGTACCTGTACGAGGGAGAGCATTGGAACGAGATTGAAGAGGCGGTTTGTCAGGCCCGTAGGACATTGAAGAAGCGGGTTGTTAGGTCCATGACAATTCTCTCCAGGTGAGAGAATTGTTGGTAATTGATTTCCCAAAATTACAAGCTACAGCTACAAGGCTTTGAGACTTCCTGTCCGACCTGTTGTTGAAGCCCTGGAAGGGAAGTGGGGCAGCCGAAGGATTGTTGAGGAGAGAAGGGGCACACTTCCTAGTGTGGGACAAGCATGTGGGGAATGAGAGACTGTAAGTTGTTAGTTTGAGTTGGCACTTGAGTTTGAGTTTTATGTTGTCTAAGAAACCATATCTTGGTTAGGATTTTCCTTACTTGGGTGGAGTTTAGCCCTAGCTCAAGGGTGACCCGCTGTTGAAAATTTATGAGTAGTGCGGTCTAAAGCTGGGAGGAACATGGAAGGTTTGCACACAATCAGTGTTCTTTTTACCAAAGATAAGTGTTTGTTTTGTGCAAATTTATATGTTGTGTTAATATTTGTATATTTATTCTCATGGGTATTTCATGTGTATGTTGTATATGTATATAATTGTTGTTATCCACATTAATCTGAGCATTTGCAGAAGTATACCAGTTACTTAAATGGTATTAGAGTTCGGAAAATTTCATGTGGCATTGCCTAATAGGAGTCTGGGGATGCTACAAAGTGGTATCAGAGCCCATTTTTTAACGTTGGGCCTGCATGGGCCATTTATCAAAACCCAGAAGTGAAATCCCAGATTATGCAAACAAATCGTTTGACATAAATGCCGGAAAGAGTGTGTCTTCAACTTGTTTGATTAAATTACTGTGGTGAAATTTGAGAAATTTCATGGGTAATTTGCAAGAATCAAGCCCAGAAAACTAACAATCTCCAATTTAAATCTTTAATGGGGAGAATTCGAGCCTGCAATTGGCCAAATTTTATGTTCACAGTGCGCCTAGGTGAAATTGGATGAAATTGAACAAATTTCCAGTTTTGGTAGTGTAATTATGGAGAAATTCGACAGGAGGGGGGGGGTCGAATTTCGTGTGCCAATGTTAAATTGGTGTACACAGGGTCGAAATTGATCGTATATAACTATACGCAGAGCTTCAATGGTGGTCAATAAAAAAAATAAGTGGAATTGGAAAAGCCACAAAATTTTGTCGATAAATTTATGGAGATTCAATGAGAAAGATGACGAATTTCACAGGGCCAAATTCGGTCATATGAGGCTGATATAGAGTTTCAATGGTGTCCATTGAAATATTTTTGAAATTAAGTAATATTGGGCATTTTTTGGAAATTTCGAAAACAAGCAAAATTCGACAAATTTGGAAGAAAAATTTGGGTATTTTCTCGTACGATGATGTCAGCATGACGTGGAGGTCACATGTCAGCTGATGTGGTAGAATAAATACATGTACTTCCACAGTGGCAGGTACATTTTGGATGGGATGACAGTTGGCAGGTGATGTGGAGCCATGTGGCAGGCCAACTGTCAGTCCCATGAAACCGCAATAAGTTCTTGGACTTTGTCTAAGTGTTAAGCTATCACGGAGTGCGAAGAGAATCAGGGGTATGGAAAGAGGTATGGTATCGCTGCGGACCCACGAACACGTGGTAAGAAGTGGAAAATAGGATAAGTACTAAGGATTGGTCGGGCGTATGGGTGGATGGAGTTCTAAGAGTAAAAGAAATATGGGATCACTCGAACCCGCGATGAAATTTCAAAATTTGACTAAGTATCAAGACTTTGCGAGTGTGAAGTTTATCACATAGGTGATGAAGCATAAGAAAATGATCACGAACCCACAGTGAGATCTCAAACAAAATTACTAAGCATAGGTGTATAATGGTTACAGTGGAACACCACGGTGCCTTTTGGAGGAGGTGGAAGTGATAACATGAACGAAATGGACTCATGAAACCGCGATAAAATTAAGAAAAGATTCTAAGTATAGGAACAAGTTAAGGGCAACAAAGCGAAATAGTGTATTTTGGAGGCCGCACAAGTTTGAAAGGAAGAAATGAAGAACTAAGACCCACGGTGAAACATTTTAATGACCAAGATCTAATTCAAATATAATCAGATGGTGGTTGAGCATCGAAGCTAGGATGCTCGAGCTAACAAAATTATCTTCCTTATCATGCCATTAATAGTCTTCCTACTCAAATATTTTGAAGGGGGATGACGGCAACGCAACCCCTTCACCACCCGCAAGTCGGAAGGTCCACGCGCGCACACAGGATATTCTCTTCTCTTGGCCCGAAGAACTCCAAGGCTCTTCTATCTCCCTATCAGGAAATCCACACCCACAGATCTCCTTGCACGACTTCCCTCCTTTTACTTGTCGGGAAATTGGGGCTCGTGATTTCGCGAGTCCAACAGTCGAGCGCTACACCCTCGAATCCCCAAGACCTGACGCCTCAGTCAATGTTGACTTCTTCCTGTCAGAACTTTCCTTATCGCGATTCCGCCCCTCACGATGTCGAACACTTTGGTTCTCCGACTCCCAATACCCGACGCGCCGAAACTCTGACGCATACGTGTGGGTTGACTTTTCCACCTCCCATCACTTCTATCGGGATTTCGAAATTCGCGGGATCGTGAATCCTGATGTCAATGGATTCGGGACTTTCCTCTTCCCAATCCCCGATATGGTACACCACCTGTCCTCCACTAATTCCTGTTGTGGCCCCACACAACTCTCCCGTAGGAATATCGCGGATCGCGATATCGCAATTCTCGTTGCAACAACTTGGAGCTTCGACTCACAAAACCCCGATTCACGATATGCACGTGAATCCAACGGCCCTTGTGGCCCTGATCAACGGATCCACCCCTCCTGAGCTTGGAACCCTTTGACGTTCTCGTCGTAACCTCCTTGCACCTCCACAAGATCTAACGGCCCTCGGAACTTCGCGAAATCTCCTCAGAGGATTTCGACCGTCCGTTCCTTCCTTATGCAATCCACGAAATGACGAAGTGTTCTCCCGCAGAACTCGTCCACTTGCTCGCCAACCTGTGATGCCTCTTATGAACTTTCAATAGCGGCTCCCCTGTGCTATCCTTCAACAAATTCGAAGGCCTATTCCTCCTGAGCCTTCCCACGACTTTCAAGTCCTTCAGGAAACTCTCTTGCACGCACTCCTTGCGGACAACCTTCAACTCCGCCTAAGTGTTGAAGTTTCTGGATTCTGTGCACACCTGCAGCAGCAGCCTCTTAACACTTCACTCAGGTTCACAACCCTGAGACCTTTAACCAGCCTGCGCACTCCTTGCACGACTTCCGTGCCCAACTGCACTTCTGGAATGAATGAGAACAAAAGTTAAACTACCTGAGCCTCTGTCAATGCACTCCTTGCGAACAACTTCAACTGCACTCCTTGCAGGAATTCTCTGGCTCAAAATAGAGAAACATTTGAAACTAATTCCTTCTTCCCTTCAGACTTCAATTCATACATGAAATCACATACACAGCATATAAAGGCAAATGTATAACCAGAAAGCAAACATTCATGAGCACAACATCAATACACAGAGAATCAGACACAAACCATGAATTTGAACAAATCTTCTTCTATTAATTCAAATATCAGTACATGGGTGTTCTTTTCACAGTTCTCTGCTTGCTCTTGCTCTCATGTTCTTCCCTAATTCTCAATTCTATATGAATTATTGTTACAATGTACAATGAGGGTGTCTATATTCGCTTTCCCTCCTGCTTCTAAAACTGTCTAATCTATGAATTAAAATCCTATCTACCAGCATTAACTATTTTAAATGCCTCTTATCTACTAAGGATGAGAGCTATGCGCTCAAGGTCCAATACAATATAGAAAAGCGCTCCTTCATAAAAGACTTCATTAAAGATTGGGCGCAACAATTTCCAAAGTGTTTTCAAAATTTGGTGTTGGCTTGTCCAGCTGTCTTCCGCTTCCGCGCTGGCTCGCTTGATGTGTTGGCGATGCTCCTGCATCATACTTCCTCGCTTGAAAACGTTCATGGGCTCCTGTCCATGAGCTCCTGCACGGTCTGTCCATGCTTTTTTATTTCTGCTTCAGTCTCCCATCTTGCATCTTCAACTGGATGGTTCTTCCATTTGACCAGATACTCAAAATATTGCTTCCGCCTGGTCTTCTTACCCACTCTCTTGTCCAGTATGCATTCCATCTGTGGCTTTTCTGCTACTGGCAATTGTTTCACCCACTGGATGGTTGGCTACTCCGTTCCAGTCTCTGCTTCTCGAGCCCTATATGGGTGTAAATCTGCGACATTGAATATCAGAGATATTCCAATGCCATCCGGCAACTCGATCTCATAAGCATTTTCTCCAAATTTTCTCAAGACCTTACATGGTCCGATTTTCTTCATCTTCAATTTGTTGTATGTTCCCCTCGGGAACCTTTCCTTCCTTAAATGTGCCAGAACTAGATCACCAACTTCGAATTGAAGTTGTTTCCGATGTTGATCTGCTCTGCGCTTGTATTCATGATTTGATTTCAGCAATCGCTCCTTCACCCGGTTGTGAAGTTCCCTCATCGCCTCTACAAATTCTTCGGCGCTTGCGCTGCTAGTAGCAGTTTGTTCTGAATCTCGCAATTCAGAAACTCCTCTCGACTGCATCCCATACACAATATGAAATGGACTTTTCCCTGTGCTTCGGTTCACTGAGTCGTTGTATGCGAACTCTGCCTGTGGTAATATATAGTCCCACTAGCTGTGGTGCTCTGTCACCAAGCTTCTCAGCAAGTCTCCCAGAATTCTATTCACCACTTCTGTTTGCCCATCCATATGAGGATGATAAGTTGAACTAAACATCAAATTAGTCCCCAGCTTCTTCCATAAGGTCCTCCAAAAATGCCCTATGAATTTAGTGTCTCTGTCCGAAACTATACTTTTCGGCAACCCATGAAGTCGAATGACCTCCTTGAAAAACAGATTTGTGATGTGTGTTGCATCACTGGTCTTCTGGCATGGAATGAAGTGTGCCATCTTAGAAAACTTATCCACCACCACAAAGATTGAGTCAACACCTCTTTGTGTCGTTGGCAACCCCAATACAAAACCCATGCTTATCGCCTCCCATGGCCTCTTTGGTATGGGTAAGGGTTGATAAAACCCTGCATTCTTCTTTCTTCCCTTTGAATGCTGGAAAATCCGACATATGTCCACAAATCTCTTGACATCCACTTGCATCCCTGGCCAAAAATATGATTCATTCAGCTTCGCGAATGTTTTTCCATGGCCAAAGTGTCCTGCTAATCCACCACTGTGTTTCTCTTTCAATAAGTTCTCCCTCATGGAGCAATTCGAAATACATAGTTGATTGCTTCTGAACAACAATCCTTCCTAGATCATATAATCTATCCAAGGACTTCTGTCTCTGAGATCTGGATTCTCAGTTGCTTCATACGCCTCTCCAAAATCTGGATCACCTGTGTACATGTTCCTGAGATCATCAAAACCCAATGTTTTGACTCGAAACTCCTGCAACAACAAACACTTCCTGCTCAAAGAATCAGCCACTTTGTTAGCAGTACCCGAAATATGTTTAATCACAAACGTGAAATTTTGCATATACTCTACCCATTTAGCATGTTTCTGATTCAACTTCTCCTGTTGAGTCACAAACTGCAATGCATGGTTATCACTGTACAAAACAAATTCTTTCGGGATCAAGTAGTGCCTCCATTTCTTCAACGCCTGTATGATAGCGTAGAATTCTTTATCATACTTGGAGTATTTCAATTTCACCTCATCTAGCTTCTCGCTGAAGTATGCGATTGGCCTGTCTTCCTGACTCAAGACCACTCCTATGGCAAATTTGCTTGCATCACATTTCACCTGAAATGTCTTTAGAAAATCCGGCAACACCAAAACTGGTTATTCCGTGATCTTCCGCTTCAACAGATTGAAAATCTTCTCAGCCTATGCTGTCCAGTGAAAATACTTATGCTGCTTCTTCACTGTATCCATCATTGTTGCGCTAATCCCACTGAAATTTCTAATGAACTTCCGGTAGAAACTAGCTAACCCATGGAAACTTCTCACCTCGAAAATATTTCTCGGTGATGGCCAATTTTTAATTACCTCCACCTTATCCGGATCCATCCTCAACTCATTCGCCAAAATAACAAAACCCAAGTAAATGAGCTCTGTCTTCATGAATGAGGACTTCTTCATATTAATCAACAGCTTCTCCTGCTGTAGTTTCTGCATCACTGTAGCTAAATGATTCAAGTGTTCGGCCACTGATTTACTGTAGATCAGTATGTCGTCCAAATACACAATGACGAACTTCTCGATGAAATCCCTCGGGACTTCATTCATTAACATCATAAAGGTACTTGATGCATTTGTCAAGCCAAACGGCATGACAAGCCATTCATACAAACCTTCATTTGTCTTGAATGTTGTTTTCCATTCATCACCCTCTCTCATGCGAATCTAGTGATATCCGCTTTTCAAATCAATCTTTGAAAATTATTTTGCTCTGCTCAAGCAATCCATCAGATCATCCATCCTCGGTAATGGAAATCTGTACCTGATGGTTATCTTATTGATCGCTCTCGAGTCGGTACACATCCTCCAGCCTCTGTCTTTCTTCGGATTGAGTACTGTTGGAACAACACACGGACTCAAGCTTTCCCTTACCAACCCCTTGTCCAACAACTCCTGGACCTGCTTCTTAACCTCTTCATTTTCTTGCGGTGTCAACCTGTATGCGGCTTTGTTTGGAAAACTAGCTCCTGGTATGAGGTCTATATGATGACTCAAACTCTTCATTGGTGGAAACGAACGAGGTAATTCGTCCACTATGATGTCAGCGAACTCTTCCAGCAGTTCCTGAACCTCATCCGGTAAATCATCCACTCTTGTGCTAGTCAGAACAATCCTTGGTTTCCTGACCACAAAGAATTGTGGATCTTCTTTCTTCTTCACCTCCATAAGAAGTTTCTTCCCACTCATGAGAAGTACTATGTTGCTTACTTCCGTCTTCACCTCCTTATCCTTTATTGGAAGAAACATATGGGTTCTCCCATTCTTCTCCAGGGTATATGTGTTCATTCGCCCATCATGAATCACATTTCTGTCATATTTCCATGGTCTACCCAGCAATAGATGACAAACATCTATGGGAATAACATCACATAAAATCTTATCATTATATCCACCTATCTTGAATTCAACCAAGCATTGTTTAGTAATAGTTACCTGGTGTCCCTTCTGTAGCCACGAAACTCTGTATGGGCTTGGATGATCAGTCGTCTCCAGCTCCAGTTTCTCTACCATCTCGGTTGAAACGAGATTATCCATGCTACCACTGTCTACGATGACCTTGCATACCCTGTCCTTGGTCTTGCAAGCAGTCCTAAAGAGTCCGGTCCTTTGGACTGAACTTTCCACCTCTTTCTCGGGTGTCAAAAGGACTTTTTGCATCATAAGCGATCTTCCGCCTTCTGTACCTTCAGCCTCAACATCCCGCCTCTGCGCCTCGGTGATGTGAGCTTCTCCAATGTCCTTCTTTTTCTCTAGACACTCATAAGACTTGTGCCCATTCTTTCCACATGTGAAGCATGTGATTACTCCACCTCTTCCTCTACCTTGACCTCTGGTACGAGGAAACATGTTATTATCAGCATATCCTCCACTCTGCTCTGTATGCTGCACTCTTTGTTCTGCATATGGCCCTCTCTGTGAGGTTCCACCTCTCTCTGCATGAGTCTGAGGTTTCTTCCATTCCTCCTTGGGATTTTGGTATTTGTCATGGGCAACTGCTTTGCCTCTGGGCTGGCTTCTGCCTCGGCCCCTTTGACTCTGTTTTCGGCTCATCTTCTCTTCAGCTTTCAGAGCCATTTGATGAGCATCCTCCACCATTCGGATGGTTACCATGCTCAATTCATCCTGAATGTCATATCTCAAACCATTTAGATATCTAGAAACCTTCTCATCATCGCTCTCCCGATGACCTGCCCTAATGTTCAGTCGATAGAATTCCTCAGTGTATTCTTTCACTTTCATCAACTTCTGTCTCAGTTTCTGCATCCTTTTAAACAAAGTGATTTGATAATCTCTGGGGATGAATTTTGCCTTCATCTTTGTAATCATTCTATCCCAACTTTTAATTTTCTGCTTGCCTTTGCAGCGTCTGCCAGCTTGTAGCTCGTCCCACCACAATGTTGCATGTCCTTTCAAGCGCGTAACAGCGTGCTTGACTTTCTTATCCTCTTCGACATCTTCATAGTTGAAATATGTGTCGAGAGCTCTAATCCAATCTAGTAGATCCTCTTCATCCAAGTTTCCCTCGTAAACTGGAATGTCCATTTTTTCTCTTGCACCCATCCTGGCAATAGCTCTGATCAAACACTCGTTTGATGCATCTTCGACTGCAACTTCCTCCTCGCGTTCAGCCTCAATCTCACTATCAGAATCACTCAGATCCCCTGCAATAGTTGTGTGTCTTTGCGTTGTTTCCATATCTTCGAGTCTCGCTCGAAGATCACGCATTTGTCTCTCCATTTCTAGATTTGTTACCTGCCTGCCTCTTCTTCGCACCTCCCTATCTTCTAGATCAGGTGACTGTCTTTCTCTCCTTGGCGGCATGGTGAATTCTCCTTTTTCTCTGCTACAGAAAGCAAAGAAAAATTCCCGCTCTGATACCACTTGACGACAATGCGGCCCCTTCACCACCCGCAGGTCGAAAGGTCCACACGCACACACAAGATCTTCTCTTCTCTTGGCCCGAAGAACTCCAAGGCTCTTCTATCTCCCTATCAGGAAATCCACACCCACATATCTCCTCGTGCGACTTCCCTCCTTTTACTTATCGGGAAATTGGGGCTCGCGATTTCGCGAGTCCAGCAATCGAGCGCTACACCCTTGAATCCCCGAGACCCGACGCCTCAGTCAACGCTGACTTCTTCCTGTCAGAACTTTCCTTATCGCGATTCTGCCCCTCGCAATTTCGAACACTTTGGTTCTCCAACTCCAATTCATACATGAAATCACATACACATCATATAAAAGCAAATGTATAACCAGAAAGCAAACATTCATGAGCACAACATCAATACACAAAGAATCAGACACAAACCATGAATTTGAACAAATATTCTTCTATTAATTCAAATATCAGTACATGGGTGTTCTTTTCACAGTTCTCTACTTGCTCTTTCTCTCCTGTTCTTCCAGAATTCTCAATTCTATATGAATTATTGTTACAATGTACAATGAGGGTGTCTATATTCGTTTTCCCTCCTGCTTCTAAAACTGTCTAATCTATGAATTAAAATCCTATCTACCATCATTAACTATTTTAAATGCCTCTTATCTACTAA
This sequence comes from Picea mariana, assembly GCA_032191745.1. Lineage (NCBI taxonomy): Eukaryota > Viridiplantae > Streptophyta > Pinopsida > Pinales > Pinaceae > Picea > Picea mariana. Next base: position 88,901 of record JASDQU010109550.1, on the reverse strand, counting down.
GGACGAGAGCTATGCGCTCAAGGTCCAATACAATATACAAAAGCGCTCCTTCATAAATGACTTCATTAAAGATTGGGTGCAACAATTCCCAAAGTGTTTTCAAAATTTGGTGCTGGCTTGTCCAACTGTCTTCCGCTTCCATGCTGGCTCACTTGATATGTTGGCGATGCTCCTGCATCAGGGGACACGAGAATTAGTCATGAGGATTTGTGGATAGAGGAGTCCATGTATTCACTCAAGAGTGTATATAAAAACAAGATATTAAGAATTCACAAGAAATCAGAAATAAATTATTTCTGATAAAATTCTGAAGAACATAAATCCAGTTGCATACACATTTTTCAGAACCAAGAACATAATTCGATGTAAGCAGAGTTCAATGGGAATATTAGTAAACCAAGATATGGATGATTCCCAAGGAAATTACAACTATGAATATGAAGACAATATATTTGGTATGGGCGTGGGTGTTGCAGTAACAAAATTCAATGGGCATGGAGAAGACGGAAAGGAAGAGAGCATGAAATTGGTAGAGACCATAAAATTTTTGCAAAAGGATGTCCAAAGTTATAAAGTTGATAATGAGAAGCTTATGAAAGCCAAGGAGTAGCAAGAAGGATTTAACATCAAGTTAATGCAAATCTTGGATAGAATAGAGAAGAAGATGGATAAGGAGACTGAGTTAAGAAAATCAGGAAGTCATCGGTCTCATGATGAGAGGAGAAGAACCAAAAGTGTTGGTAGCCATCACCATCACTCCCCAAGGCATTCAACTAGGAGAACACATAGTAGTTCAAGTCCATCCCCTGTCATGAAGAATAAGAAGAATTTTGGGGTGGATGAGCTATAGGGAGAAATGAATAAAATCAAACCACCTACATTTGATGGTGAACAAAAGAAGGATGAGGATGTTGAGACCTAGATGTTAGGCATGAGAAAGTATTTTCAGTTGTATAATTACTCTTCGCAGGAAGAAGGAAAATTTTCCATATATCAAATCAAAGGAAAAACATCAATGTGGTGGGCTCAGTTTGTGCAAGTGCAACACATTGATGAGAAAAGTTTACTTGGAGAGAATTCAAAAGATATTTTCAAAATAAGTACTTAACCAAATGATACTATGATAAGAAGATGAAGGATTTATTTGAACTCAAGCTTGGGAGTATGACCTAGATGAGTACAAAAGGAGGTTCTTAGAGCTACTAAAATATGTTTCTTTCGTCAAGTATGAACAAGTTAAGATTCAAAGGTACCTGAGTGGGTTTCCATCATTTATCAATGACAAGATACAATATGATGATCCCAAGATACTAGAGGAAACCATAAGGAGAGATAAATGTATTTATGATAAAACATAGAGGAAGACCAACTTTAAAAAAGGCATGGGAAGACAAGAAGAATATAAATATGAAACAAAGGAGGAATGGGACAAAGCCACCATTCTTTCGAAATAATTCTCAAGAAAAACCAACTTCTAAGGAGCCCAAGATGACTGAGATAATGTGGAAAAGACCAAGAAAAGCACCTATTCAATGTTGGGGTTGTGGGGGAAATCATATGTACAAATATTTCCCTCACAGAGGTGAAAAAGTGAGGATTGTTCAAAATGTACAACAAGCTGAAACAATGGAGTACATAGGCATAAAGGTACCTAGAATCTATGCAGTTTTGGATAACAAGCAAGTTGAGTTTCAATCACATATGATTGGAGTGGAAGGTAAGACAAAAACCAACCCATTTCTATTTTGATTGATTCAGGAGCTAGTCATAGTTATCTAGATCCTAAGATGGTGGAAATATTTCATTTGCCAAGAAGCAAGATTGGTAAACCTTGGATGGTACAGCTAGCTATAGAAGAAAAAAGGAAGATTAATGAGATGGTTAAGGCATGCCCAATGGACATGAATGGATTAAGCACAAGGGAAGACTTGAATATGATACCTTTAGGTTCATATGATTGCCTAATTAGTATGGATTGGTTGGACCAACATCATGTTGTTCTAGAATGTTATAATAAGGATTTTACCTACTTGGATGAAGAAGGGAACCATAGGATAGTTCAGGGTATTCCAAGAGCAGTAACCATAATAGAAGTTTTAGCCTTGCAACTGAAGAAAACATTTAGGAAAGGATGTCAAATATTTGCAACACATATGGAGGAGGCACCTAAGGATAAAGTACTAAGTATTGAAGATTATGCAATCCTAAAAGATTTTGAAGATGTATTTAAAGAAATATTGGGGTTACCACCCAAGAGAGATATTGATTTCTCCATAAATATGATGCCTGGAGTAGCCCTAGTATCCAAGACTCCTTATAGAATGAGTACACCAGAGTTGAAGGAGTTGCAAATGCAGCTGGAGGAACTTCTAAAGAAGAGGTATATACGACCAAGTGTGTCACCTTGGGGTGCCCCAATATTATTTGTGAAGAAAAAGGATGGAACCTTGAGGCTTTGTATTGACTTCAGGAAGTTTAACAAGGTAATTGCGAAGAACAAGGATAGATGGCCTCTTTGATCAGCTGAAAGATCCTAAGATATTATCTAATATTGATATCAGGTCAAGTTATCACTAGGTAATAATTAAGGAAGAATACATTAGCAAGACTTCCTTCAGAACAAAGTATGGTCATTATGAGTTCATAGTGGTGCCATTTGGGTTATTAAATGCATTGACTGTCTTCACGTGTTTAATGAATGGTATTTTTAGAGAATACTTGGATAAGTTTGTCATTGTATTTTTAGATGACATACTTATTTACTCAAAATCTGAAGAATAACATGATCAACACTTGAGGATGGTGCTACAAGTATTGAGAGAACATCAACTATTTGCAAAGTTGAGCAAGTTCTCATTCTACCAGCAACATATGCGTTACTTGGGGAATATTATTTCAGAGGAAGGGATAGCAGTGGACCTAGATAAGATCAAATCCATTGAAGGGTGGCCAACACCATGGAATGTCTTCAAGGGGAGATCATTCATGGGACTTGCAGGTAACTACAAAAGATTTATTGAAGGATTCTCAAAGATTGAACGCCCAATCACTTCCTTGCAAAAGAAGGGTGTGAAATTTGAGTGGACATCAAATTGTGAAAGAAGTTTCCAACACTTGAATTATTTGTTGACTAGTGCTCCAATATTGAGTATTGTTGATCCAAATGACTACTTCATTGTATGCACAAATGCATGTAAAGAAGGACTTGGTGGAGTTTTTAATCGGAATGGACATGTGGTGTTCTACAAATCAAGAAAATTAAATGAGCATGAAAGATAGTATACTACTCATGATTTGGAATTGAAATCCATAGTGTGTGCCTTGAAGATGTGGAGGAACTACCTCATGGGGAAAATCTTTGAGTCGAGGATAGACCATAGTGGTCTGAAATACTTTAAATTCCAAGCAGAGCAGATGGTTGGATTTCCTCAGTGAGTATGACTTTGATATAAATCATATCAAGGGTAAAGAGAACAAGGTGGTTGATGCACTGAGCAGGAGAGTGCATGAGATGCATGCTACAACAATTAGCATGTACAAATAAGATTTGAAAGACATAATTTTAGAGTCTGAAAAATCATACCTACAATATATGGAAATAAAGAAAAAATTACAACAAGGCATTGTGTAGCAGAAAATTGAGAATTTTGAGTTAAACGAGGATGACATTCTTATGTATAAAAGCAAAATTCTGAGGAATTGAAAAATATGATATTAAAATAAATGCATAATGTGCCTTATGCTGGGCACCCAGGTTACCAAAAAACTATTGCAGTTGTTAAGAGCCAATATGATTGGCCAAGAATGAAGAAAGAAGTTGTTGATTTTATTGCCAGGTGTTTGGAATGTCAAAAGGTCAAGGTTGAGCATAGACACCCAACTGGTTTGCTACATCCCTTTCCCATTCCTAAGTGGAAATAGAAAGTTGTAACAATGGATTTCATCGCCAAGATGCCCAGAAAAAATAAGCAACATTATTCTATTATGGTAGTGGTGGATAAACTTATTAAAGCTGCCCATTTTATTTCAGTGAAGCTCATTCACAAGGCAGCTAACATTGATGATATTTATATGAGATAAATTGCTAAGCTACATGGTGTTCCTAAGAAAATTGTATTTGAGAGAGATCCCAAATTTACATCAAATTTTTGGAAGGGATTGTTTAAGGGACTTGGAACAAATCTAAATTTTAGCATTGCTTATCATCCAGAGTCAGATGGGAAAATAGAAAGGATGAATCAGGTGATAAAGGACATGCTAAAGATGTATGTCATGGATAAACCATCCAAATAGGTATCGAGCATCTCTAAGGATGAGCTCGTTTGAGGCACTTTATGGTAGAAAGTGCAACACACCAGTGAGATAGGACAACTCAACTGATAGAGAAGTCGTTGGACAAGAATTACTCAGGGAAATGGAAGAGCAGATGGTGAAAATAAAACATAATTTAAAGATTTCCCAAGACAAGCATAAGAGTTATGAAAATAAAGGAATAACTCACAAAGAGTTGAAAGTGGGTAACCATGTGTTCTTGAAATTTAAGGCCAAGCGAAGTTCCCTAAAGTTGGAAAATTATTCAAAACTGACAGCTCGTTATTGTGGGTTGTTTGAAATCGTAGAGATGATTGGTCCTATAGCATACATGTTTTCCTTACCCACATCGATGTGCATTCATAATGTATTCCATGTGTCTTTACTTAAAAAGTATGTACCTGATGCTAGTCATGTCGTTGATTGGAATGTGATTCAGGTGGAGCAAGAAGGAGACTTATGAGTTCATCTAATATGCATATTGGATTGAAAATTCAAGCTACTATGGAATCGAACAATATGACTGGTAAAGATCCAGTGGACCTGTTATGGTCCCGAGGATGCAACCTAGGAACATGAGGATGCTATGTGGGCAGAATACCCACATATTTTTGAAGATTTGTGAAATTTTGTTTGTACATATGTATATAATGCACTGAGGACAATGAATAAATAAGGGGGAGGGAATGTAATCCCCCTAGGCCGAACCCATTGTAAATATAATGTAATTGTATATATAGGTTGGGGAGCTAGGATACTTGGAGGTTAGATTGCCTTTGTATATATGTATTTTAAGGCTAGAGTGTCTATGTGGTTATTAGGATGATGAGCCAGAAGTTGAAAGGCCACCGAGCCTATTTTTTTAATGTAATCATACTAAGTTTTTAATGAAAACACATCATTGTTGCAGACCAACCATGTAAAAGAGTATGGGGGCATAAAATCCACTAGAATGGGAAAAGGGGGATAAGAGTCTAAAAAAGGGGCTAAGTTAAGGGGGCTTAAGCCAAAAAGAAATATTTTATCAATATTCCTAAAGTTAAAGTCTAAAGTAAGGGATGATGCATTTCATCCTAAGTCCCTATGAAGAAACATATCACCATGTAGTTTCCAACATGACACGTGTCAAGTTGGGAACATGCACATAACTTTTGGGGACATTATCTCATTCATCAACGGGGGGATGATTATTTGGACCTCGCCTCATTGTTGTCGTTGGGACTTTCAAGTTTCCACTATCGTACATGTACTTGTACGAGGGAGAGCATTGGAATGGTTTTGAAGAGGCAAGTTTTGAGGCCCGTAGGACATTGAAGAAGCGGGTTGTGAGGCCCGTGAGCATTCTCTCCAGGTGAGAGAACTGTTGGTAATTGATTTCCCAAGGTGCCAAGCTGCAGCAACAGGGCTCTGAGAATTCTTGTCTGACCTATTGCTGAAGCCCTGGAAGGGAAGTGGGGCAACATAAGGACTGTTGAGCATAGAAGGGGCACACTTCCTGGGGTGGGACATGCATGTGGGGAATGCGAGACTGTAAGTTGTCAGTTTGAGTTGACACCTGAATATGAGTTTTATGTTGTCTAAGAAACCATAGCCTGGTTAGGATTTTCCTTACTCAGGTGGAGTTTATCCCTAGCTCGGGGGTGACTCGTTGTTGAAATTTTATGAGCAGTGTGGTCTAAGGCTGGGAGGAACGTGGAAGGTCTACACACAATTAGTGTTTTTTTTACCAAAGATACGTGTCTATTTTGTGCAAATTTATATGTTGTGTTAATATTTATGAATTTATTCTCATGGGTATTTCATGTATATGTTGTATATGTATATAGTTTTTGTTATCCGCATTAATATAAGCATTTGCATAAGTATACCAGTTACTTAAATGGTATCAGAGTTTAGAAAATTTCGTGTGGCATTTCCCAACATGAGTCTGGGGATGCTACAATGATGATGATGATGGTTAACATCCATTGAGACTAAGATTGGTCTCTTAGACCTTAAGAAATGTAAGAGATTACTTAGACTTCTTTAGAATGCTATTTTGATGTTTGAAAAAGCATTAGGAGAAGTGTTCCAAGATCACTAGGAGAAATATTATGAGAAGCATTGAGATCGAGAAAAGCCTACTCTTGTAATTATATTTTTGTTTGTCTTCATGTATATTATTATTAATTATAAATATAAATCTTAAAATGACAATACTATTGTTAATTATAAATAAAATATTAAAATGATAATCATTTTTTCTATTTTAATAAAAAAGAAATTATTTATTTAAAAAATATTTGATTTTATTTATCTTTATGTATATTTTAATAATTATAAATAAAATATTAAAATGGAATAAGAAAAAACTCCTCTTTAAAACTATGTTCACTCTTGTTATCTTATATGGATGTGAAGTTTGGGGATGCAGATTCAAAAGAATTTTATATTTTATATTCTCAAAATTAAAGGCAACACACCCTATCATATCTTCCTCATAGAAGCAAGTATTTCCCTTATTGACAACACGACTATGATTAGGTACACATGGATGATAAGAGGCTTCCCAAAATTGCTTCAAACTCTAGCCAAAACTATAGTATTAAATATACTATTATATCTAAATTTCAAGAGAAGTTGGTGCTATAAAAAAAAATAGAGAATAATGAAAAATAAGATACTACAAGGAGATGGTAAACCCTAATCTAGAAGATCAAAAGTATCTATTGGTTTTGACTAGCACAAAGAAGAAAATAGACATTACTAAAATAAGAACAAACTCTCAAGAGGTGCATAGTGAGAATGGGTGTTGGACAATTCCCAAAACACCATGGGACAAAAGAACCTATCATTTTTGTGACAACAAGAGAGTTGAAGATGAAAAACGCTTTCTCTTAAAGTGTCATGTATATATTCAAATTAGATCACAATTTCAAAATATTTGTCACAATACCGATCTTTCTAACCTTCTAAGTCATCAAAACAATGATGATATTAAAACACTTCTCTTAATGTTTTTTTGAGCATAGAAATAAAATCAAAAAACATCCAA